>VZTD01003777.1:354928-605111 GCA_013397725.1 Rhagologus leucostigma
ACAATATTACTTTTTGGGCATAGAGCATGATAGGGGATACACATGATAGAGTCACCCCAAGACACAGGGTTTCACTGTCAGGAAGTGCTGTGCCAAGGCTGATGCTGTAGGGTCTGGACTGATATAGTGATACCAAGAAGCTCTGTTTGTCTCGGATGTTCCTCTAGTATCCAGGAAAAGCCCTTTTCTTTCATTCCTCGTTAGGAGACTCAAAGAGGGAAATTTTGACCAAGGGTATGTTCAGAACAAAAGGTTTGGTTCACTGTGTAGGAAACCGAGGGGTTAAAACTTCCACAGACAATGACGGATTTGACCTTAACCCTTGGAGAGAACTCGGGTTGATGTGATGACAGGACAGAGATTCTAAGCAAAAGAATTACAAACCTATGTTTTTGTAGCTATAAATAAGAGAGTGTATTGAGTGATTTGGTGGAGGGTTTTAAAGTATAGTGGTGTGATTTTGTAGTTTAAGTTAAGAATTTAGATGTTATAATAGAAGTATATGGGTGTACGTGACTTAACAGGTAATTGGTAGAAAATTGACGCAGTGCAGTAAAAGTGACCAAAGGTGATAGGTCATCAAGTCAAAACTAAGTTTCGTGTTAATTGCTTATTGGACCAGAAAGTTATAAATTGCTGTGTAACTCTGAAACTCGTGACTATCTGCCATTATGGTGATTTGTTACTAAGCTCCACGAACTCTGAGACTGATACCTTGTTTGTTATTTTAAGTAATAAATCGTGTATAACCGTGATAGTCCCATCTCTTTAGTGGAAAGTCCAACCAAAAAGAAGAAACAGAGAAAAAAACCTACACACTGCTCTACTCCAGGCTTTCTGAATTGCTGCATTACTTGTTACTTTTTTTAGTAGCTACTAAAACTACCTTAGTTTTGCTGCCTTGATCTTTCTTTTTCATAGGTCTTAACTGATCAAGAGTAGCCCTGCCAAGAAGGACTTGGGGTGCTAGTGCATGAGAGACTGGACCTGCCCTGACCATGTGCACTCACAGCCCAGAAAATCATATCCCAGGCTGCATCCAAAGCACGATGGGCAACGGGTTGAGGGAGGTGATTTTGTCTCTCTGCTTTCATGAGACTCCACCTTGAATGCTGCATCCAGCTCTTGCGTTCTTAGCACAAGAAACACATTGACCTGTTGGATTGAGTCCAGAGAAAAGCCATCAGGATGATCAGAGAGGTGGAGCACCTTTGCTATGAGGAAAGGCTAAGAAAAATGGGATTGTTCACCCTGGAGAAAAAAAGGCTTTGGGGTGACCTAATTGCAGCCTTTCAGTACCTGAAGGGAGCCTAAAAGAAAGTTGGAGAGAGACTTTTTACAGAGTAATGTAGTGAAAGCACAAGAGTGAATCGTTTTAAACTGAAACAGAGCAGGTTTAGATTAGATATTAGGAAAAAATTCTTTACTGTGAGGGTGCTGAGGCTGTGGCACAGGTTGCCCATAGAAGCTGTGGCTGCCCCATCCCTGGAAGTGTTCAAGGCCAGGCCGGATGAAGATCTGAGCAATCTGGTGTAGTGGAAGGTGTCCCTATTTTGAATTTCTGATACAGTTACCTAGGTAGCCACATCCTCACAGGCTTTCATTGAGACCTTTTCTTGGACACTGCCAACTTGATTCTCACAAAAGTCTCCAGTGCTTCTCTCTGTGAAAGTATGACTTTTCTAGCCATGACTGTCCCTTAATAATTTGTGATATCCAACCCTTCCCCATAATGCTTTCTGGGACTTTTTTGCATCTTCTTACATTACAATTGGTCACACTGAGCAATTTCTTACATCAGGTTCAGCAGTTTTCTTGTTAAGTTGGCTAAACTTCAGGCCAATGCCTAGTCACTGGTTAATTTTGGTTAATTATTTGTCTGTGGTCTAACATCAACTGCCATGTTCCTCACGTGTTCCTGTGCTTTTGTGGGATAGAAACTAAGCCTCAAGAATTAGGCCTGGATTGTTGATGTCCAATATATCTGTGTTTAAAAAGTAGCTAATTTGTTTTGCCTTTGTACCACTGGATGACATTTTAGCTCTGGCCTAAATCATTAAGATGTGGAACCCTGTGATACCTCTCAACACTTCATTTAAGTGGGTCAAACTGTGCCTGTCTTGAATCTTTCTTAAGCCTCTCCTTGTTGAATTGTGTGTTCCTTTATTGGTAATTTGGATGAACTCTGTTGCCTCACATTTAATGCACAAATTCTAAAAAAAAATACTTCCTTCACTGTAATACAGTCAAAAAGAAAACCTCTCTTTTCTCCCTCTCTCTCAACAGCCAACATTACAAAGCCAGAGATTGAGATAGAAATGATCTTTCAATATTCAGTGGAAAATCCTAATGCACAAAGCTGGGGCAGCTCTGAAGTTTCACAAACAAAGTTTATCCATCTCTGGTAAAAACTAAACAAAAGCAATTAAGGTGAAAGTAAATTTGTGCCTAATCTCAAACTACGGCAGCTTGAAATGACCCCTGAATAATAATATAGGACTATTCTTTATGGAGAGGCAGTATCTTGCCTATCAGTTTTGTTGTGGACTTACTGTTTTAATTGATATTTTTTTATTATTCACATTTGCGCAGGATACAAGGACCTTGTCACACGTTATGCCTCCCTGCTAGACCTGCCTTTCTCCCAAGGGGTTGTGTTCTTTGCCCATGGAGGCAAGCTTCACACAGCATTCTACTGGAGGCAATCTTCTGAAGGAAAATTGTTACTAAAACTGTATGGAGCTCAGAAAATATCTTCTAGGGACAGAAATTTTATTGTGATTGGATTTTTTCCTGTTTAGAAGATCAGCATAAATTTTGAAAAGGAAACACTTTTCACAGACTTTTCATGGTCTATAACAGATAGCTATTTAGAAATAAAATGAAGCTGTAAAGTTAGTATTTTAATGTCTGTTACATTAATTGAGTCATTAATGCATTTATTACTTGAAGAATTCTGGCTCTAGCAACTGAGGCTTGTTATTCTGCCTCAATCTCAGGTAAATATTCTACCTCTGAGATCACTGCTTACTTTTAAAGAGGCATCTCTTTCCATAACCCCTTTTTTAAGTCTAATAATACTTGATAAGCATTAGAAGTGGGCATAGATATGACTCTTAGCGAGAATGTTTAGTTGAGGGCTTGACAGTCCTGGGGTAATGATCTTGAAGATGATCTTGATGATCTTGATGATCTTGAAGACCTTTTCCAAACTAAATGATTCTATGATTCTGAAATTAATGTTCCAGTGCAGAAAAGCAATATAGTCGCTGTGAGCNCACCCATTTTTTAAGTCTAATAATACTTGATAAGAATTAGAAGTGGGCATAGATATGACTCTTAGGGAGAATGTTTAGTTGAGGGCTTGACAGTCCTGGGGTAATGATTAGACCCGATGATCTTGAAGACCTTTTCCAAGCTAAATGATTCTATGATTCTGAAATTAATGTTTCGGTGCAGAAAAGCAATATAGTTGCTGTGAGCTAAGAAAATAGTTAATTCACAGCAAGTAAAAAAAACCCCAACCCAAACCAAAAAAACCCCATAAACAAACAAACAAACAAACAAAAAAACCCAAAACAATAAAACCTACAAAACCTATGAAAAAACCCCGATGCAAAATGAAAAAAACAAAACCTACAAACAAGAAATAGCCCCACAACCCAAAACATTCAAGGAACTTTCTTAGTTCAGAATGGAGGGTAAAATCAGATTATGTTCAAGATTGTCCCTACACTCCTTAGAAATCAGAGCAACAACATCATCATGATGGCTTTGGAGTTTCTTCTTCAGAAAATTGAATATCTGAGCTTTTAAAGGCAGAGGTGACATAAAGGGGCTGTTATAAATGTGTTATACAACGTGTAAATTAACAGATGACACATCTCCAGGGTCGAGAACTGTACTGACCCAAAATACCCCAGTATTTCATCCTTGTTTACGTTTGGGTGTATGCTTAATCCTTAGAGAAAAGAGCACAAGTAAATGGTGAGGACTTATCCACAGCACTCACATACCGGCAGAGTGCATGCATCTGATTATTTCTATTTTATTCTCACCATAACAGACAGTTTTCCAGAGGGATGGTGGGTCAATCTGCTCTCAATGGGAAGAAGGTGTTAATGCTTTGTACTTCTCAGGGTGATTTTAAACCTCAGCGAAAGCACATTTGCAAACCCTACGTAGATGAGTATTGCTAAGAATTGTTGCGAAAGTGACCAAGTCAGAGCTTGTGCTTGCCTGGCATTTTTTGCCCTCTCAGTGATAATTTGCAACTCAGAAATGTAAAAGAGTTATGATACCCAGAGCTAAGAAATATCTGCAAAAAGATTACACTGTCAGCCAACATCAATTCTTATGATTAAAATCTGATGCAATAATAATGCCTGTCCTAGAATCCCCTTGACAATAACTTTGTTATATATACATGGCACTGCAAAATAGCATTCACACAGACACTTAACTGAATTTGCCCTTTGCATAAATCTACAATATATAGTACCTATATAAAGCAGACAATGTTTGATATGAATCCTTTCTGAAATATGGTCCATAAAACCGATACAAAACAGGAACAAAGTCAATGTAACTAAAATACTTATAGTAAGTTATTTAGGTCTAAAATATTAATTTCCTATTTTTTTTCCCTCATACTTTCGTGTTAAATGCCAAAACTGGCCTGTAATGGTGAATGAACGAGAGAGTTACGATATGGTATACAGCAATCATGTAACTTTTATTCTGTGCAATAAATTTAAATGAAATACGCATTATCTGAAGTGGTGTTTGCTATCTGAGCTGAAAACAGACATGTTCTCTGGCAATCTCCATGTTATATTACCCCAATTGTGCTTCACGCTTGTAATTCTTTTCCTCAGTTCTGATTGAAAACATCTAAAATTTTTATCTTTCACAGCCTCTTCTGGAACCACACCAACCAGCCTGTATTCCTAATTCCTGATGGCTTCAGGGTACAGGAATTGCTCCGAACTCAAGAAAACTTCGTGTGAGGTAATTCCCTCCAAAGCAGCCATGTAGATGTCAGACTGTGAATGGGGCAGTTAAGTTTTGCCCATTGCAACCAGTTCCCAGGACAGGTGCTGTTACCAGGATCATTTCCTCAACAAACATAGGAAGAGTCATGCTCAGCCAGACCACACAGTCAGCAGCGCATGAAGCGCATGGAGCACAAATCTGTTGAGGAGCAGCTGAGGGATCTGGGGGGCGCTCAGCCTGGAGAAAAGGAGGCTCAGGGGTGTTACGGCGGGGTTCTGGTGGTGGTAAGCCGTAATCGTCTGAAAGCATCTCCGGCTGGGAGTCACTTGGCAGGCCGCTACACACACACATGCACACACGAACCGGATAGCTTCTTCAATAAGTCAATGACAAAGAGTTGGCAAGGGTCCTCATGTAGAGTCCACAGGAGATGTTTATTCCAGCCAGGTGCGTGAAGTACATCCAGGGAGGAAAACGAGGAGACGATGAAGAGCAGGCCAAATTGCGAGGGTCCAGGTTTATATAGGGAGTGGGTAGGGGGAGAGAGAGAACATCAGGGACCAATAATCTGAGGTACAGGGTTTGTACACAGGCGGGACTAGGCTATGGGGGCCAATGAGGAAAGCCTGAGGGTGTGGCGAGGAAGCAAGGGCCAGTGGGGGGAACATGGAAATAGTAGAATCTTCTAGATAAGGTAGAAAGGGGCGGGGAGGCCAAAGGACCAACTGGGGAAGCAGAACTGGGGTACATTTGCATAATAAAACAAAACATCCTGGGAGAGGCCTTTTCTGTCACCATAACCTCGGAGTGCCATCTAGGGCTCTTCCCTCCAGGAGCCCATTATAGTTCTCTGGTTAACAAGCCCACAAGCTTAAATATAGGGGGAACCTTCTGGCTCTGCACAACTCCCTGAAAAGAGGGGGCATCCAGGGTGGGGCAGACTCTGCTCCCAGAGAACAAGGAAGAGGACAAGAGGATTTGGCCTGTCTGTGCCAAGGATAGTTCAGCATGGACACGGGGAAGAGTTTTTGTACTGGAAGAGTGGTCAAGCATTGGAACAGGCTACCCAGGAAAGTGGTGGATTCACCCTCCTGGAAAATTTCAAGAGAGGACTGAATGTGACACGTAAGTGCTAGATTTTAGTCGACAAGGTGGTAGTGATCAGTCAAAGGTTAGACTCAAAGATCTTGAAAGTCTTTTCCAACCTAGTTGATTCTATTATTCTTCTTTAACAATGTGTGTGTGCATCTTTGGCTCATCACTTCTGTCTGTGTAGCAGCAATATCCCTGAGCAGTGCAGCAAACACGTATCCCGTTACATGTCATTGGAATATGATCATGGAGTGCTCACCCCTGTGGTTTGTTAGTTTTGGCCATTGGTTTTGCTAACAAATTAAAGTTTGAGTTTGTTTCCTCCATACAGCTGTTTTCATGCACCTCAGAGACAGCCTTCTCCAGTGATTTGCAGGTGGTCTGTGTTCAGAGAGTGCTGACCAGCTCTGAATAATGCCAGGGAAGGGAAGAGATCTCACGTTAGCATTGTGCTGTGTGAGAGAGTAGGAGCAGGAACACCCTACATGGGTTTTGCTTGAAAAGCTGAATTACACCAGAATCCGTCTGTGGAGCTAGTCAAAACAAATAGTGATGAGATTCTGTCAGGTGAAAAGGAAAAAGAAATCGTTTTTGAGAAACGATTCATTCTACTATGAAGACATTTTCAAAAGTGGATTTTTTTTTAAAGTGTTGTTGAAACTATTTTATTTGTCAAAAATGAGGCTTGTCTGAGGCAGTATTGGTGTTTCATTATAGCTTTGTTACTTTCATTCATTTATTAAAATTTTACACCATTTTCAATGTTACATTTGCATATCACAGTAAGTAGGAAATAAACCTTGATATATTGTCACTATAAAAAGCATTGGTTCAGAGATTCTGAATAAAATTACTATGTATTTGTCTGAACAACGATGCAATGATTTGAAAATTTGGATGGTTTTCTACTTTCAAATTATAACAGTTTTGAAATCGTGTTTTTCCCGTAAAATTGAAGTTATATTTTCTGAATAACTTTGTTGCTAGGAATTTGATTCTGCTACTTTAACACACTTAAAGCGAGACAGATTAACTGCAACCTGCAGGAATGAACAAGCCTGAAGGTACCTTTTAGTTTCCAAGGCTTTTTCAAGAGCATTTTTTTCATGTTAATGCATTCTACCGTGTTGTAGAAGGGAACAAAATAGCATCCAAATAGAAGCCTTTTTATCTGTTTTACTGTATGTAGTAAAAACAGCAATGGAGAATTTGTGGGTAAGTTCTAGTTTTTTAGGGTCGTTACAGCCCTATCCTTCACAGACCACTCTTCTAATGGATGTTTTTCCTAGGGGCACACAGAGATCTCTTGCAGGGTTTGGAGATGGAACTCTGGTATTTATTTGTGTCTTTGAACTCAAGCTTGGTTTGTTACTGTGGTTAAGAAATCTAACTGTGCCCCTATCTTCTCCTTAAAGGCAAAGAGGACTGACAGATGAAGTATTCCTCAAAGTTTTCAGGGAGGCCTGAACACAAGCTTTGCTCAGTTTGAAGTCCAATGGTTTAACAAAGAGATTTACGCTGTTCTTGTGTTCAGCCCAGTGATGGAATAGGGCTCTGAGCCTCAGGGGTTGCAAGATAAGAGTTAACATGAAATTGTTACACAACTTTCCTCAATATAATAGAGCTGTAATACATGTCCGTTTCCAGTAATATATCATGAAGGAGATGATTAGAAGCCAGCAGAGTTATACCAGATGGGTATCCAAAAAAATAGCTGCAAAGTTTCCGGTTGATGCTTTTGGATTTTCAGGAGTGTTCCACATTTTAGAGCCCAAAATGAAGGACTGTGGTTCATTTTCTCAGAAATGCACTTTAACAATGAAGTGTGTGTTATCACCAGCTGCCAGGAAGAAACATTGTGTACACAGGGTTAAGCTGTTACTTCTGATAACCTGGATTCTCAGATTGCTGCATCAGTGTTTTTGATTTTGACACAATATTCCAAACTTCACACAAGGAGGAAAATGTAAGGACTCTTGATTGCTGGGCTCAAGGATTTGATAACTTGAGCTGAATACAAGAAAGAAGATGTCCTTCGGAACAAGCTAAGCAATGTAAACAATGTTTTTTCCTGGGCTTTCTGCCTGAAAATTTTAAACTTTATTAGCCCTTATTTATTAAAAGGCAACATCAGTGAATTTTACCACAAATAAATGGACACTGCTCTTTCTTATTATTGTCAGAACAGATCCTGAGAAAGAATTATGTATTAGCCTGAAAGTTATTGTATATTAGGGGCAAATAGTGTAGGAAATGCCCTATTTTTATGAACTTGAAGAAATGATCCTAATACCCATCCTCACTCTCTTAGCTCATTATCACTTAAGCACAAATACAGTATTAAAATGAACTTGCAAACTCCTCAACTTCCTCTGCTGGTTTTCTTCCTGAATTTATCAGAGTCTCTGTTTCAAGTGTTCCCAGTAGTCACCGAGGGCTAAGCCAATGCCCAGGTGGAAATGAAGTTCTCTTTACAAACTCATTCATTCTTTTCCCCCTTCTCAGAGAAGGAATTTGGCTATGACCCAGTCTCCAACATCAGGCAGAATAGTCAGGGTACTTGTTTACCTAATGAATCAAAAAAGACAAAATCTAGTCACTTTTGCGTCTTGGATGAAACTTCTTTCTCATTTGCTATTCAGATTACAGATAAATTGGGTGTTTTTCAGTATGAAAAATAACTACTGATGTCTTAATTGAATAGAAAACAACATTTTCCTGACTTTAAAAAATAGTTATTGATAATATCTAAAAACAATATTATATTAAATTTCCAGAATAATATATTGAAAAGGAAATTAAGGACAACATTAAAAAAGAGGAAAGCACTAAAAGGATGATATTCTAAGTTATCATTGTTTTTAAGAACAGTTCAATTTTTTCTACCAGATAAATAAATAATGTAGAAAACAAAGTCTGTTTGAAGTGGTATTCTGACGGAAGAGAAGGCTAAAAGGACAAGCGTGTTATTGATATTATTGTCATTGTGGTCAAGTGAATTCTCCGTAAAGATGCCCAAACTATATAATTGTTAATTCAGTGAATATGCAGGAACCAGAGCAGTTATTTTTGAAAATAACAAATAAGTATAATATAGGAGTATTACGGAATATAGGAATATTATACAATATTACAGACTGATAATTTGCATCTTAAAATTAATATACCAGATTATCGGTATTAAAAGAGTTAAAAATTTCATTGGAACAGCTAGATTCAAATGGAAATATATTTTGATCAAGGATGTTTCAGAATAAAGGGAAGGGCCTTATTTAGAGGTTTTTACTTTCCTTTTAAAGAGTGTGTCTCATGATGATCTGGGTCCGCTTTAAGGATTCCCTTTATCAAAAGTCAGTTTTTTATAGAAGAGTCAAGAGAGATTTTACAAGGTCATGCTTAACCAGTTTCCTCTTAGCAGGGAGGGGTCATTACAATCATTAATGAAAGAGGGGCTTGGATTTCGTCGGGATTTTCCCTTCAGTCTGATTGTGGAACAAACAGGTATCTGATACTAGAAGACAAAAATATTGAGGATAATCTGATAAAGAAAGTTTTTATAGAAATGCTGTTAACTAATTTTTTAATCAAAGAGGTGTGTATTTCACTTTTTATCCCTTCCTATGGACCACCCAACACACCACTTTTCCAGGTCAGTTGTGTGCAACTTTCAAGGCATTGCTCGGTGAACTGGGAGAAGCATGGTTAAAAAGCTACTTATTTTCCACTCTGGTTTCGCTGGAAAGGAAAAAAAGGGTACTGAAGTAGCAACAGTTTAGAGGTGTCAATCTGTCTGCCTTTTCTTAACTAGAAAGGACATTGGCACAGAACAGTCTGCACTCTCTTAAGGATGAGTAGATGCTCTTTTTGTGAGTATAACTGGGACGAAAAAGGATAAGATGCAGTTCAAATGTTCCTCTAATATAAGTGTCTGTCATTTTTTCCACTGGACAGGGCCAGTCTCTACCTCTAGGCTTATTTTGCTCTCCTTCCATGTTGCACAAGCTAGACGAAATAGCAGTGAAAGCAGAGCTTGAAGGTTTTCAAGCTTATAAAGAGGGGCATTCAGAAACTACGTGTCAATAAAAGTTGTCTCATGTGTTTTCCAGGTGTCTGACAGACAATTAGGATTACAACAGAAAAAGTAAGCTGTGTAAAGGTGATAACCTATATTTACCTATAACCTAGAATTACATTAGTGTTCCCTACCTTGAACAGTCATTGAGCTTCCCACTTGCACTTGGTATTTAGCTGTGATAAAATTAAAGGCAACAGGCAGATCCAGGATGCCTTTGATGGGAAGTGATACTTAATGATCCAAGTCCTTTGTTACAGCGGAGATCAAAGGAGACGTAATTAAAGTATATTTTGGCTAGAGAAATTATTCTTGAAAATGAAGCAGAAAAGTTATTATTATGTGAAATTTAATAATAATTTTATTACAATAGTTAATTTTACCTATATATATTTACCCATATGTATTATACTGGCACTAAAGAGACATGTCAGTAATAAAATTAGGAAATCTGAATTAGCTGAATTTATATAGGTTCATTAAAAACAATAGGTTCACAATAGCTTAATTATAGCAGCAATTTGACGTGCAAGAAACTTACTTCAGATGGTGATAGCCCAAATGGATTTCTATAACAAAATCAGGGTTCTAAGTCTTGTCTTTACTTTACTTTACTTTATTTCACTTGACTTGACTTGACTTGACTTTTGACTTGACTTTACTTTTTACTTATGGGTCTACCTTACTACCACCTTCCTGCAAAAAAAACCCCATTCCTTTACTTGTAGTTACCAGACTGCAACAAAAGACATGAATGTAACCTAAAGAAAAGCTCAGTGGTCTCTAGACAGAAATGGAATTGGTACTAGGATGACCTTTAGAGGGAAATCTGAGACGCTGTATAATCTTATTGTCAGACTTTATTGCAAGATCAGAGGCTCACACTTATATGCTCAGGCAGGTGTTCTTGTAATGATCTGATGTATTCATCTATGACATTACTAAGAATTAATTGTAAAAATGGAAAAAAAAAATCAACCTATATGGGCAATGGGCAAAAGGAAAATACAGGACTAGAAAAGTCTACGTTGTTCAACAACTCATTTTAAGGTGCAGAGAGAAAATATTTCCATAACTTTATACATTGGTCCCAATTTTTTAGTGATTTTTATAGTGTACCATTAGTCTGCATTCCAAGGTTAAAAAGCCCCACCAATAACAAAAAGTCCATTCTGAAAAAAACATAATTATGCACTTTAAGGGCAGAGGCGAATATCAGAGTTGTATTGAGAAATATTTTCTCTCCTAATTAACTACATTGAGATTAACACTTTTGGTTTTAACTCTCACGGAGCTATAATGTTGCTCTGCATAACAGCCAAGCAAATCATTGGAGTGGCAAAGAGCAGCTATGTTAAATTCAAATGGAGCTATAAACTGTAAAATGACTTAAACTGTGCCTGGCATCAAATGAGCACATTATGGATTATGTGTTTGGCCTGATGCCATCCTCTCCACTTGGATAGATGAACAAACACAGGAAGAGTTTCAGTAGAGGATATTTCTGAATGGTTTTAATGGTTTTAATGTTTGTAAATAAAGAACTTTGAAAGCTACAATCCTACACAACTGATAGGGAAAAAGGTTACACAAATGTGTCCCTTGTAGCTGGATAGACACCGCTGCCATAGCTGTTCTCAACAATTCCACAGTAGTTTTCTGAATAAATAGCCACAAACCCAATGTTGTGGCTGAGAGGTTATGTCTTTGTTGCTCTTCTCACCTAGGCTGCTTGCTGAATCAACAAAGACCTCAGGAGAGTCCTAAGAAGTTCCCAGGGCAGTGTCTCGCATACCAGCTAAGCAAGATAGTGTTATTTGTCTGCTTTAGTGCAGCTTCCTTAAAGTGTTTGATGTTTTCTCTAATTGCATGTAGAATTGCACAGAATAAACATATCTTTGGAGAAAACACTGATTCAGAGCTTCCAGCAGTTTCCTAGTCAGATCTCTGTTTTCTCTATAGAATTGATCAGTAGTCCAAGTTTAATCAATTTAGTCACACTCAAACAATCTTTCACTAGAGAGAATACATCTGAATATTTCTTAGTGTACCTTTAATACATCACTCCTCTTAAGGGTAGTCCACTTCTTTCCCCCCATTTTTATTGTGAGTCAGTGAAAGAATGTTGAGTACACACTTTTTAATTCTCTTAAGAGGACTTGCACTGTAGCCTTGCCTACCTGGTTGCAATAATCTTTTTTTTAACCACAAAACCAATTTGTGTTCAAAAAGTTGCTATGGTATTCTTCTCTTCTGCATAAGGAAGTAGGTCATAGTTCTCCTTCTTCCTCTTTGTTCCTCTGCTGTAGTAGAGGAACTCATGCAGAGAAAACTTTGGTTCAAGCTTCGTCCAAAAATCAACAGTCACTCTTGTAAACTCAAATGACTTCCAAGTTTCTTAGTGGTCAAGAGTTTATATTAAAACTTAATTTTGCTCTGATGCTTTAATATTGAAGCATCAGATAGCCTCAATGTGTTCAATTGTCTAGAAAGTATAGAAAGCATGAGAAACAGAGACCATCTTGACAAGCTTCTTGTTTAGAAATCAAAGAAAAGAAGTGCACAACGAAATGACTGAAAATCACTACTCACAGCCTATAGGCTTTTACAGGCAGACACAAAAACAGCACCAAGTTTAGCAGTTTACTGGCTTTCATCATATAACCTATGGGTGTGCTGGGGAGAAATGGACAATATTAAATAAGAAAGGGACATAAGTTACTTTCTGTTTTTTTCCTTTGTCTTAGTTCCTGCAATAACTTTTTCCAGAGGAAGAAATACAAATCATACTGTTCCAGGTAAGCATCACAGCTGGAGAGCCAGCAAAAGCTACATTTACTCAGTTGTTCATAACTTCATGAAACTTTCAGGCTTCAGGCTACAATTTTAGAGCCTTAGCTTCACCCTTACAGACTTTATATCAAAAGCTAAATAAAGTGAACAAAAGTCTTCTCCCACTTTCACTATTTTTGACGTTAAGATGAGCTCCAGAACACTGTGAACACATTCATCACTAGAAGCAGAGTTATGGTAATGGATCACAGAAGTGATCTGCATCATACCTATCCCCCCAAATCAGGAACCCACTGTGTATGCACATATCACATATATCATATACAGCCACACAGCCACAGACAACAGCTGCATACAACAGGATGTGTATGTCTTTGATTCCTTCTTTGACTCTTAACGATCATTTTGTCTCCGAAAGAAATTTATTGCCATTTTTAAAATTAAAAAGTATATTTGCAACTGACAAGGTGAAATTAATGCAAACCAATGTCCTATAAAACTTTTTGGCTCAGAAAAATCTCATATTTTTCTTCTTTTACTTCTTCATGGTTTCTCAGAGTTTTTTCATAGTGTATATGCACCTAGTTGTCATCATTAAAATGAAATGGCCAGGGCAGGGGGATTTGAACTAGATGATATTTAAGGTCCCTTCCAACCCAAACCATACTACCCTTCTAGATTCTGGGATTTTAAAATTGTCTATACAAGGTCATTAACGCTTCCAAGAAGCATAATGACTCTTCCCTACATACCAGAAACAATAATTTCACAAAAGGACTTTTTCCCCCACTTACATGAGGATTTATAAGGTGTGTACTTATATTGAACTATAAATTCTTTACTCTAGGAGCTATAACAGCCTGTAATCTGCTGGCACACCTCGTAGCCTGTTAAGACATTTATTAGTATATTCAAGGACAGTGGAAAGAAATAAGTCACACATTTCATTAATATGTAATTATTAGTGATCATTTGAATACCAGAAGGTTTACCATGCTGAACAAATAGAGGAAATTTAGTCCAAGCCAAAAAATTAGGAGTACAGAATGCAAGACCTATTAATGTTGTCCAGTCAATTTAACTAAATGGAATGACACTGGGCTTTCCTTCAAATTATGACTTAATAGCTCTATCTCTCTCATCCCAAGGGCCTGATCCCACAAGGAATTCTTTATTACAACATTCCTACAATGATGGGAAGTGTAATCTTCACCTATTCACTTAAGTATCAGTAGAACTTGAACAGATTTTTTTGTTTGTTAAGCCGAGCTCCTGCTTCCCCTCTGTAGAAATTAGCACAGCAGGTTCTGAGTCACCGGAATGCCATGATCCACAGTCAGAAATGGGGCTGTGATTCCTCTCTAATGACAGAGCTCAAGAATGTGGAATACCTAGTGACGGCTGCTATGTGAAAATAATCAGCCTTAAATCAGTGGGAATGATCTCACAGTAGGCTTCTATTGTTCGATAGCAAATGTTTAGAATAACAATTTTATTGCTGCAGAAAGGAAAAAGAATTAAGCAATAAATAGATTTTCAGCAACCCCACAGCAACTTTGATTAGGGTTACACTATTACAAACATACACTAGAGACAGAGAATAATATTTGTGATTTTTTTCATCCAAGACTGGAACATGGTGCTGTTCCTGTTGATTTCATTTTTCTTTCTTTCTTTGTAAATGCTTAATAATAGGAAATGAATTATTTATGAAAATACAGACTTGAAATGCTGACCTGCAACTTCAATGTAGCATTAAAAATCAGTGATTTTACCACCCACAACTAACAAGATCTTGCAGTTTCACTGAAAGTCACAGTTCTGCTTCTGAGAGTTGTTCATGCCTCTGTATCAAACCTCAGCCACTGCAGTGGGTTCAACAGAGGCCACACCAACAAGCTCAACAAAAACAGCTGATGGTACAGATCTGGACATTTTCAACACATGCATTTGCAACAGGATTAGAGCATAGTCATCTTAAACTAAAATCTTCATCATTGTGCTAATAATGCATTTTAAGTCCGTGAAGAAAACACAGAGAGGAAGTTATATTCAATGGCACTGCTCTCTGAACTTGTGATATATGCTTAGAAGAATAACCCTTTAATAAATAGAGAGGAGGAATTCCAACCTTATCTAAAAATGAGAAGGAAATTAGTATCTTGTATGTGGTGTATTTTTATTGTTAATTTGCCCAGGTAGTTAATATGGAAACGGTCAGTGTGAAAGCATAAATTTACCGTATTCCTTACTACTATTTCAGACTGTGATCAGGTTAACAGTGGCAAAAAATGAATCAAGTAATTAAAAGAAAGATTTTTTCCACCTTCTTTCAGTTCTCTTTTAGTAATCCTTTAGAAGTGTTAGTTTAGACACAACTCCCTGATTTCTATGGTCCCAGGACACATGGAGGCCTCTTTTCTGTGCACTGAAGAGACCTGCCACTCTTAAACGTTAAAAAATATTTTGGGAAAACAAGTCTCTGATTTAAATATACTGTTTGGGAAACCTCACTGAACGCTTTGATAGAACTGAGACTAGATGTTGTTCAGTGGATTTTTCTGGGACATTTCCCATATTCATATGACAGACACATATAGATTTAAATATATTTGGACTAAAGAGACAGTGGCTTTAATTGATTTTTTTTTAAAGAAAGAAAGAAAATCCTTCAAAACAGAGCATTTTTTTTTACAGTACACACTATTTTGGAGTTTGTCTCAGTAGCTTTGTCTTATATGAGCAAGAAACCCATGCTCTGAAAATTGCAGGAGAGGCTTTTGTCTTAGTTGACTCTAGGCAAGAACAAATGTAGTCAGGCTCAAACCCAGGGACTGATTTTGAAGTTAGATGATGTTTAGTGAATCACTGTGTTGCAGATATGAAATTTAACAAAAATAGAGTTGCAAAAGAAGGTTGTTGCCTTCATAAACATAACGTCTCTTTTATAAAAACTACCCAAACCTAACTTTATTTCAGGTAAGAAAAGACTGTATTTGTGATACTGTTCTAAATATTTCACAGACTTCGTTTTTTATTTGTCTGCTAATTTTTTATCTATAGTGATTGCTCAAGTGGAGGGGATTTCGATGCCACTCAGGAAAGACATGTCCCAGAGCATTTGGTTACAAAACACATTAGTACATCATTCTGTTCCTTATTTCACATGATGAGCTGCCTGAAGGAGGATAAATGGCTCATAAAGTTCTCAATGGCCTAAAAGCAGGACCATCTGTTGAAGCCATCAGTGACTTTGTGTCTGAGCTTAGCAGCTGGGAAGCCTTCAATTCATCAGCTCTTCTTTAATCAGCTAGGTATCTCTGAAGTCAGTGGGAATTATTGTAATAGATTCTGGAAGAGCTGAGACAACGGTAAGAGCTTTTCCCATTTTGAGATGATATCCATATTTCAACTCACAGATTTTTGGCTGTTTAGGTACCTGGCCCTCTCATGCTAAAACTGCTCCACATCTGTTCATACTGCTCAGAGAGATTTGTCAGAATAATAGAAAGTGATAAAGATCTACTGGACCCTTACATCTTATACTACTGGTAAATTTGAATACTCAGATTCACATATGTGCTTCTAATGAATCCTTGCTTGTGAATGCCATCACCCTTGGGAAGAGAAAGCATGAAATGCCAGAGCAAAGGGAAGAAGAACATGGTTTTCATGGCCTCTGAAAGATCAGAAAGTTGTGTTATCCTTTCCTATTTAATCCCTTTGTTCATGTACAGGTAGATTAATACTTGTAAGTTGAATTACAGACCTGAAATAATATTTAAAGTCTACAGTCATTACTTGAGGAAAGGAAATCAAACACACAATGGACGCTGAGGGTTGGTTGTTTAACTATTTTCTAGGGAAAAAATGGGGATAGGAGTGTGCCTTAAATCTACCTTCTCTGAGAGGAGTATTTCTTTGAATTGTGATGTTATATATTCCCAAAGGAATTCTCCTCAAAATGTAGCAAAATTACCTTTGAGACATATTCCAGGAAACTGGGGGAAATGAGGGAGCCTGGTCATTCCCATAGAAGATCTCAGTGGATCTTTTTCCTGGCTTTAGAGATTAAATTACTAAAGTTATTTAAAAATAATAACAAAAAAATAAAATCCAACCGTTCCTCTGACAGGATTTAAGTACGGAAGTCATATTTCCTAAACCTCAGTGTTGTATAGAATCGTAAATGACAACAATTTTTAAATAATTTTCTCTTCATGTTTTTGTCTCTTAATTTTTGACAAAATATATGGTAAATTAATTAAGAGTCTGTATGTACTTCACCTCTACATTACCTGTGTCTCATTTGCCAGGAACACTGCACAAATCCCTATCAAAGTATTGGCACTGACATTTCAAAAGTGTCATTAAGAGGAAAATTTTAATACCCTTACGCACTGATAATGTAATTGTGTTCACCTAAGTGAAAGATCTTTATATAAATATTGGAGCACAAAATGCTACTGAAACTTAAAAGTAATTTGCTTTCATAATATGCAAATTCAAAACCTATTAATGGGAAATATCAAATCTATCTATCAAAACTGAGAAAGATGAAATCTTGCAGAAGTTCTTTATCCTTTTGAAAAAAACCCAACCAAACTAGATCATAACTTTATTTGCATATCCAGAATAAGAGCTAATCTTATTTAATACATTTTCATTGCAATGTTTTGTTAGATTACAATAGAGAGGTAATATCTATTAAATATGAAATATTTCAAATGAAGTTAAGTGAGGTTTTTCTTCATTTCTCTGATTATTATGTGTAGGTTTTCGCTGTCTCTGTACTCCTTTCTGGTCGGACTTTCCACTAAAGAGATGGGACTATCACGGTTATACATGATTTATTACTTAAAGTAACAAACAAGGTATCAGTCTCAGAGTTTGTGGAGCTTAGTAACAAATCACCATAATGGCAGATAGTCACGAGTTTCAGAGTTACACAGCAATTTATAACTTTCTGGTCCAATAAGCAATTAACACGAAACTTAGTTTTGACTTGATAACCTATCACCTCTGGTCACTTTTACTGCAGTGCGTCAATTTTCTACCAATTACCTGCTAAGTCACATACACCCATATACTTCTATTGTAACATCTAAATTCTTAACTTCAACTACAAAATCACACCACTATACTTTAAAACCCTCCACCAATTCACTCAATACACTTTCTTATTTATAGCTACAAAAACATAGGTTCATAATTCTTTTGCTTGGAATCTCTGTCCTGTCATCACATCAACCCGAGTTCTCTCCAAGGGTTAAGGTCAAATCTGTCATTGTCTGTGGAAGTTTTAACCCCTCGGTTTCCTACATCTATGCATCATTTCAGCCCAGGAAGGGTCAACAATTATAAGAAATAGATATATTTGTCCTTTGTTTTAACATGTGAATCAACATCTTTAACCCCTCTATCTCAGGAAATGGAATATAATGCAAAAATAGTATAAAAATATAATAATCTCATGCTACTTTTTTCTTCCTGAAGTTTCACAACTTGAGAATAAAAGTATTCATGTGGACTACAAAACATTCTTTTTTGTATTATTAACTCAGGACACATTTTTAACCTCTCATCATGCAGAGAAGAACTTGAAAGTTATTGTAAGTGCACACTCTCATGGTTAACACCCAGTGTGGGGGGGAAATAAGTAGAATTTAAATGATCTAATGATTTTAAGTAGCCTGTAATTGAATCTTCCACATCCTTTATTTGCTAATAATGGATAAATAACTCAAAGATCTGAACAAAGTGGTGGATGTCCTCTGGACAATAAGGAAGATTTGATTTTTGAGTGTCCTGTTGTGATTTCCATTATCGGAGTGAGATTTGTATAATTTTCTTTGATAGAGTACATATAACCTTTTTCAACTTCTGCATGAAATCAACTAAATAAAGATGACATCTGTTGGTGAGTAAAATTATGTTATCTGTTCAGCAGCAGCAGAAAACATATTAGTTAGTGCTGCATGCTTCAAACCCATCTTGTGGAATGTACTGGTTTGAAATAGCCATCATTCACGGAGTGATAATAAAAAGTCACAAAACATTGTAGTATGTGTAGACAGTCAACAGATCTCACTGCCCAAATGGTAAGAATATCCTATTATCCACAGAGAACCTGAAAAATTAGCTTTATGGAGGCTTTTTTCTCCCCTTTTTCCATTCTACTGAGAAACTTAGAAGTTATTGGTTATTCTTGTCAACTGCAGTTTTTTGTGATTGTTTGGTGGAAAGAAGCCTCGAGGCAAAAACCCTATAAGAATTCCCCCTGCAGTCAGCCATATCACACATAACCGGAGGGTTAACTGAGTGTTGTAGTTGTCAGGTTGAGTCACTGATGATTTCAGCTTTCTTCCTCTTCTCACTCAAAAAGAGCAACCTCCTGTTGAGGGATGGACTGGACACACTGCGGTTTGTGAACAAGGAACATTATTGAGGCTGTGCAGTTCACAGGGACATAGAAGTTTACACCCAGTCCCTGGAGTATGGAAGCACTCCCCGTTGAAGAGGCCACTATCTTATATAAAAATCATAATGTATTGCACATTTTCAAGGTGTCGGCCACCGAGTTTTGAGATGCCTGTGCAGTTGCACATGGCAGAAATCCCTCACAGATGAATCAAACAAGTGCAACAAACCCAACTACTGTTAAGCAGCTGTTTTGAAGTGAGTTACTTTTCTGACATGCATTGATATCTCAGCCACCCCTTGTTGTAGGACTCTTGTATTATAACTTCAGTGAAAGAATGGCGAGAATTAGTCAAAAGAATCCAGTTTAGTATGTCCCTCTCTCTTACAGGTTCCTTGACGTCAATATTTCTCTGCCTTCTAAACTCAGAGCTCTCCTCACTGGAAGAGCTCCAAAATGCCCCTCTTTCTTTTCTTATACAGTATTCCCTCCAGCCTGAGACATATTTTCTCTTCTGACAGCAGTACCCAATCTTTTTTCTCTGCACTTTCAACTCTTGCAGTAAGTCCCAGGAATTGCTCTATACAGCTTGCCAGTCAATTAGAGAGTCAAAAAGTCAGGCTTTCCTGTTAGTCAGTGTTGTGTGGTCCTATTCCCTGTGGCATGACAGGGTCCTGTTAGCTGTGACCCTTGGCTGCTGATTGTTTAACCAAGATGCAGGAGCAAGGGTGCAGCCCTGCCTGCCAGGGAAGATGTGATTTTTGGTGGCAGTTGAATTGCATTGTTGGACTGGACTTTTTAAACCATACTGCATATAAATGGCACTGAATTACCACAGGATAATTCTGAGTGGATCGCTTAGAAGATCATTTACCATGTCAAGAACCAGCAGAATACAACGACTTCACGAAACAGAATTGCAGTTTTGGCTTGTATTTCAAAAAATAATTACTTTTGGTGGTCTTGCAATTGAAAGATTGTTCTGCAGCTGACAAAGTTTACGAAATTTTAAGCAATCAGTGAGCCTGAGGCAAAGACTGCCAGGGCCACTCTAGCTTTGGCAAACAAAAACTTTCCAGAAACTGACTTTTTTGTTGTTAGGTCCGTGTATAAGCACTATACAAGCGTTTTGGGGAATTTTTTTGAAAAAAGTGTCCTGTGGAGCTTTTTGAACTCACATCTCTGTCTTTAGGGAACTTGTTTGACAGGAAGAAAGAGGTGACTGTAAGTATCAGGGTATTTAGAAGTGTCTAGGTGTGACCTGGGACTTGAAGCTTTTTTGTCTTTTCCTAACAACAGAAGTAAAGAGTAAGAAAAAGAGACTCCTAGAGGCACAGTTTGAAGGGTAAGCTAGAAGCTGTACAGATTCTATAGCACAGATAGATAATTGTTCAAGGATCTGTTTGGTATGACTGTCCATCTTTTCCCCTCAAGATGTTCCAGAGTTTCTTGTTAGTTATATGTTGTGGCCCTGCCACCTGTTTGGCCTCTGGAGCCTTTCGGGGGACGCCAACCCCTGAGCGCTCCGGGATTCCCCAAATGAGGCAATCCAGGCAACGCACGTGGCTGGATCACGCGGAGGTGGGGAAGCTCCTGAAAGCGCTTCACGAGTAGGTGACGAGAGAGACGAAGAGAGGCGAGAGGGGGCTTCCTCCAAGATCTCCTTTATTGGGGAGAATAGGAACAGGGGTCCGGAACGGAGAGCTATGGAGGAAGAACTCAGCAGCTCAATGGGTGACACAGACTTATAAAGGGGGGTGGAAACTGGGAGGGTTCCAGGGTTCAGACCAATAGGGTGCCCGGGGAGGGGAGGGTTCACTTCTGAGGGTCCAATAAAAAAGCAAAGGGGAGGGTACATTAACACAGAACCAATGAAACATCGAGTAACATAGAACTTTCTAGAGAGGTGGGTAGGCCTAGACCCCTGAGCACACCCCCTCAAACAGTGGTCTCCTCCCCCAGGCCCTCCTCCGAGGAGTGGCTCTCACTGTCAAAAGAGGAGTCTGAATGAGTGGCGGCAGCTATATTTGGGAATTGGGCCTCCACAGTTAAGGTGAATAAACTGGATTTGTTTCAAATTATTTGGGTCTATTCCAGATGATTAAGCTCTGTAGCTGCTTGAAATGAGTGATATTCTATGTTGTTACATTTTGAAGAGTCAACTCCCCACAAAAAAGAAGAGAAAAAAATCAATGTTATTGCATGGTTTGGAAAAGACATTGTTTTTTCTTTGTTGCAGAAAAGGATGTCAGTGTAACTTCATAAAGTGAGATGATATCTCGACTTACCAAGCTAGGTGCTTGCTTGCTTGTTTATGACAGCTCTTTTTCTCCCTTTTCCTAGCAACCAAGGAACACAATGTTATCAGGCTAAGAGAAGTAGGCTCTACTCAACAGGAATTAATCTCCGTTTGCAATACAGAAACAGGTTTTCTGAAATCTTTGTGCCTCTTAGGTCCACTTACACCCACAAAGACACTTACAAGCCTTGGGGCATGGATGAGGCTGTTTTAAGTATCCCACTTTAAAATGAAACCCTTAGGGATGACCAGAAGAAAGCTGGTGCAAAATGGGAACGTGTTCTTATCTCTTTTCAGAACTCCATGCATTTTTCCCAAAGCAATACAGCTTTCTTTCTCCCTGATATTTTTATATTTTTCCTCCCTTCAACATTTCAGCATAATTTTGAAGTTTAGACACTTAAGGAAATAATACTTTTTTGCATCATACTCTAGGAAGGCTGTGACAACAAATCTGTTTCTGCATTTTCTTTCACAATACCTGTTTAAAATAACTTTGAAAACTCTAGTAACAACGGTCGTGTTCTCAGGTACTGCACAGCTTTCTTAGTTTTATTCTGAAATTAAGGATTTATCTTCCCTAGATAAATTAAATATTACCCATTATAATGAAGTTATGAATTTACAGATAGATATTGTGTTTACTCCGTGTTAATGTCAAAGGGTACATTTGCTTTTGCATCTTCACATATATGGTTTCACACCAGGAAACATTTGTGGGTTTGGATAAGTTTTAAAAGTGTTATTCTTAGCAAGATATTATTAATCATTCTGTAGAGTTCAGGACAGATTCCTCGTGGCTTTTGGGTTGAAGTAAGTTGTGACATTTTATACTGTATCCTTATAAACAAACAGTATTCGAGCAATTAACTATTTTCCCTGTGTTTCCCATTCTGGATTTTTGATGAGTGTTAGTGACAAGATTTCTGAACAGGACTTTATCAGTTCTCATTGGATTGTGGAGCTCAGTTGATCTTCCGAAAAACAGACTTTCCATAGAGGATCAACCATTGCTTAGCAGGTAGACGAATTCTGATTTCTTTCTGCCTGTGTTGTTGCAAGAAATATCATGACTTAATCACCAGGTAGGTTCTAACTTCAGCCATGCATGATAAGAGGGCTAAAAATACCTTTATTTTTTGGACCTTCTGTTGAGTGGAGAAAACAAGTAAAGCTACCAAATGTTCCCAACTTTCAATTGTATTTCAAGTTCCTTAAAGTCTGAAGATGGAAAAAATAGTTCATATAGAGATCATCCAAAAGGTAAAAATGAGAAGGAAGACAAACCCTACTTTCTAGTTCTCTCCCAAAATTTTCTTTCTTATTGCCATTGATACAGGGAGTGTTTTATCCTACCTTGATCAATTCTGAGTAATCTGGGAGTCATACAGAGAACTGTATTTCCCTTAAAAGAGTTTCAGGGAGGAAAATATACAGCTGGAATTTTTCCAAACCAGAAGGAAGAAGATGTGTTTCTGATATCAGAAAGCACCTACAAGCCATATTTTACAGATGATATAATATTTGGGACATGTCATTTTTTTTTTTTTTTGTTGAACATACTTCTCCATGTGAGAAGTAACGATGTGACCAATACCAAAAGATGTGTTAGATCATAACATGATGTGTCAGAAAAAAAAGTCCAAAATATATCCCCCAAAATCTTTATCCCATCCTTTGCTTTGCAACAATTTAGAGTACAATCTATCTTTTCAGAATTTTTTATGTTTTGCATAAATTCTAAAGAATTGTTTGTGTATTATCAGAGGCTTATTAACTCCTCCTGTCACTAACACATGACACAATTTTCTGTTTCAACATCTGGCTTCTAATGTAGTAGCGACACTGACAGGATTCATATCTGTGTTTTCGCCGGTGAGCAACACCTTCCTGGCTGAAATGTCTAAACTTAGACGTGTAAAGTAAAGCATTCAGAGTGTCAAGACTGAAAAAACTGAGCTTTTTGGTATCTTACCAATAAGGTTAGACTATAAAAAATGCATCTTTGGATACAATATTTAAACAGAACTCAGAACAAACCAAACTTAAAGGATCTAAATGCCTTGAGTTTCTATGCTGTTAGGTCCCTGGTACAACTTAAATGGCAGCAAAAGATGAGATAATGAAAGAGGTAAAACATGATGGTTATGAAAACTTCTGTACCTGAGTAGAACCATAGAAAAGAGAAAAAAATGATGACCAAAGGAAAATCTTGAAGGAGCTCTTCTTCTTCTGGTTCTTGAAGCCGTTTCTTTGAGTTTGCCAGCAGAAAAGGACCAGAGTAGTGTTAGCCAAGATGTTAATTGTGACATTATATGAATGAGAACTATCATCTTATACATGTCTTTTGCAGTTTTTAAACTTCTAAACAAATGAGTGTGCCCAAGAGGAGTTTTAGACATCTTAAGCAGTAAGCCAAAAAATTTAGATCGCATCTTGAATGGGTTTGTTTGAAATAAAAAAAAAGTTGCAATAGACAGCAGTGAAAAAAGTATAGGAATTGTGTGATGACAGTGATAGCACCAATCTGTCAGCACAAGGAAAGACTAAGGACTGGTGAAGACTGGATTCAGGTATAAAAGCTATTTTTCTCTTTTTTTTTTACAGAATTTCACTGAAATTTAAGTTCTACTCTGTTTATTTGTCAAGCTCAAAGGAAAAGCTTCAACTAGTATAAAGTCTACCTCAGAGGCTGAGGTTGCAGTGTAAGAGCTGGATTTCAGCTCGCTTAAATTTACCAGTATAATAGTGATTATCTTGCTCACACCGTGATCAGTGAGGAGAGGAGGATATCTGATCTATCTGATTCATTCAGTCTTGAAGTGGGAGGAATGAGACTTCAGCACTTGTCCATCGACCAGAAAAGACAAAGAATGATTCAGTCAGGGAACTAGAGGTTGATCAGTTTCATCTCTGATCTTGGGAACAAATTTCCAGGCACGTAAAGGACAGGAAAGTGACTGAGAACAGCTGCCATGGATTTACTAAGGTTAAATTGTGCTAGATCAATGTCATGGAAATTATTAGATCTGTGAACAGCAGGAAGACCAAGAAAGTGGTTCACTTTGACACCGGCAAGGATTCTGGCAGTTTGACACAGTATCTTTCTACTTGGAATGCCAAGATATGGACTGGTGGGTTGGGAGCTGGCAAGACTGTCAAGCCCAAAGGATAAGTGTTACCGGTTGAGTCTAACTGGCTGTTGGGTGAGAGTAACATTCCTCAGGGGATGAGGATCAGGGGATGATGAACTCAAAAGGAGTTCAGCTGACTGAAGGAGGGGACTGATAGCAAACTTAGAAATTTCCACACTGAAAGTCCTGTGTTGGTTACAGAAATATGACACAGCGGCCACACATCTCCTCATGTCTTGATGCAAATTTTGCCAAGACGCTCTTGTTAAGAGAGGTGAGGAGGAGAGAAGAAGAGACAGTTTATCTTTGTGTATTACTAAAAAAAAAGAAGTAAAGCAGAAAATGAACATCTGAGGCTGTTTTTTAGAGAAAAAGACAAGCTTATTTCTCTTGCATTTACTGATATTTATAAGGCTGAAGAGTATTGGCAGGCAGCTCTGAAATCCTTGACTCTCAGCTACTTCTAAGCAAAAATACAACGCATTTCTGAATAATTACTTGTCATCCACAAGCATATAGATGACTAAGTGATTCCTGAAAAAGTTTTCAGGGCTAGAGGGTTTGGCAAATTTCAGCTTATTTGCCACTTCAGTGGTTGATGTCAGGAGCGTTGTAATACTACAGTCAGAATTTTTTGATTCTTAGCAGAATTGTTATCCATGCGAGCAAAGAATAGTCCATTCATGAGCTTTGGCAATAAAGTCTAGAAAAGGATTGTTTCTAGGATTTAAATTACTGGAAAGAACCCTTGGCTGTTAGAACTCTAATTGTGCTATCAGTGTGAAGCATATTTTACTTCAGATTATAAATAAAACAGGAAGGCATTCTAACCCATTGTAAGAAAGCATTACAAGACTTCACCGATGTGAAACACTGGTCTGTTAAATCTGCTCTCGTTTTAACAGTTACAGTAAGAATCTTGCCTCTATCACTGAGGTGGTAAAGTTACATAAATATTTTAACAGACATTTCTGTTATGGTGCTTGGAGAAATTGCTCATTGAAATGCTTAAAGTGAACTTGTGGCAAGTCCATCAAACTGAATGTAATACATAGTGCTTTGAATCACAAGACTAAGAAACAATAAAAGTTTGGTAGAGCTTTTCTAAGAGCTGAAAATACAGCTTTAAACAGTTTTTCACTGTGGCTTGCTGTAGAGCTCCTCGACAAAGGAATGCTTATTAGAATTTTATACATAGACATATAATGTGCAAGGATTTATAAGGCTCTAAGCGCTTTACAGGAGCTGTTGGAGCTCATGACATCACATAGTTAATTTTGACATTCAACAGCTTTTGATGACTTAAATGAGTCTAAGCCCAGTTACACTACCATGTCAATATATAAAAGTGATACTGAGATTTAAGACTTCAGGTAGTCATGTAGCAAACACGAAATTATTATGGGCTTGATTAAAGTCAAATAGATGTTTGAATAAGGACATAATTTTTGCTTTGTGGGTGCGACACTACTCATATTTAGTGTTGGAGAAGAGCAGCAGTGATATTAAGATGCTATGCAGGAAGTCTGTGACAGAAACACAGATTCTGAGTGTCAGATCAGTACTTCAAACATCCTTCAGCAGGTACCATAAATGCTGTTCAGCTGTGCTGATAGCAAAGGTTCACAGGTCTCTTAACCTTAGCTGGACATTTCTGATTAGAAATACTCACAGGGACTGTTGAAGTTCAAAACACATTCTTTTTAAGGTAACTTGTTTTTGTTTTAGACTTAAATTACATTATTATTATTATCACAGTTGTCCTTCAAGGGATGATATAGAAGGGAAGACATAAACTGTAAAAAAGACAAAATTACCAGGCATATTAGAGCCTTATACAGAGAAAATGAGCTTTCTCAGAAATGTCTAATATAGCTTATATCAGAAAAAAATAATTGTGGAAGAATAATGATACAAGATGGCTAATCAACTTTCACGTTAGCACTGAAGCTCTACTTTACCTCTGAAAGTAAAGGAAAAACTGGAAAAAGAGGAAAAATTGGAAAATTATTCAGTATGTTGACTAACAAATTGGAAAGCCAGAATAAAAATTGATTTCTGCAATATTTTAATAAATTCCACGTCCATGTTCCTTTTCTTCTTTTTTTATTGGATGTATTTGTCACCTTAAAACTGTTCAATTTTTGAACTACTTTCTTTAAATATTTAGGTCTATTTGGATGGGAGATATATTTCCCCTTAAAAAAAATCATTCATGTAAAAGACAGTTTTTACTTAAAAAAATCTCATCATCAATAACAAAATAATAAGTATAGAACAAAAAAAACCCAAACAAAAACTATAGAAATTGAAGGAAAGTTAATCTTCAATTTGGACCATATGTTTTTGAAACCAGGTTGTAAATTGCAATAGATGTCATTGTTTGCTAAGATGTTATTCTTTTTTGAGGTATGATAATTTCCAAATTATTGCACTGCTTAGGCAAAAATATTTTTTAATATTTAAAAAAACCCAGGCAGATCATTATTGCATTACAAGATAAATGAAACTTGCTTAATATATAGAGAGCATTCTCAGAATTAAGTGTACAGTAGGGAAGAAACCATGGAAAAAAATAGCTGAGTGTCGATAGACAACAATAATTGCTGCAATAAAACATGAGTTCAATTTCATCTTGCACCTTGGCAAAACTAGTTCTTCAGTGTTTTCACACTTTAGTGAGAAAACTCTTCAAAATAGTTGTGTTCATGCATATAATTTAGAATGGCCAGTAAAAATGCTGGGCTACTTAGGTAGAAATAAACACAGGAATAAAATGAGTCAAATCAAATTTTGCTAATTTAAATTTAAATGTTACAAACTTTATATGAAAATGAGATAATGTGGAAACATCTCAGGGCTCCAGGCTTAGTTGCCAGTGGAAAATCGATGAAATCTCTGGAGAAATTGAAATTCAACTCCAAGCCAGAAGTATTGAGCGAACTTAAGAAAAAACTGATAGAGAACAGTTTGAAAGTTTAAGTTGTACTCTTGGACTTAAAAGTAAAGTATGAACTTTTTTGTGGTTACTTTTTAACTGGTGTTCACAATCTGATTGACATGACACATGGAAGATATAAGTTAAATAGTTCAAGAGAGGACATTTTTTTTAAAAAAAAAGCTGTATGAGAATTATTTTTAAAAATTTAACCAACATTTCTTCTTATCAAAATACAGTAAGTCCCTTATTTATTAACTTAATCTATTTAAAATAAATAGCAGAACATTCAGCCAATATCATATTTAGTGATTTTTTTTTTTACAACAAAATGCAGTGGAATAAAATTAGAAGGTAGTTATTGGAGTTTAGCAAAGGTAGAGTGAGTTTACCACCACAGGAAGGAAGAGGTGAATCTATGTTTAAGAAGAAAACCTGACAAGTAGAGGCAGTAGCATTCTCAGTGTAAAGAAAGGTAGACATTCCATGATTTGCTATGAACCACAGAACAGCAGATTAATCTATGTCCATCTCTTAGGAAGACTGATGGTTCTCTGCTGCTCATTAATAACAAGTCCTTTTTCATCCAGAGTTGTCTTTGTGATGGCTCTACAAATTTCCAAGGTTACTGTATTTATGATATGTAATAATTTGCCAATCCTGCCTCTATTGCTTGCAGTAACAGTCTTTCTACCCTAAATTACAAATTAATGGCCATCAGTATTTACTAGGTATACTTCCAACCCATGGAAAGAGACTGGGAGCAGGGGATTCTTCCAAAGGTAACTTTAATTTGATAATTTGGTATCAGCAGAATCCCATACAGTTGGCAAATATGAAAAATATGCTTATCGGAGAAACAATTTCCAAATGATTGCAAAATTTAAACAGAAAACTGAAAACAAAAAAATGCCTCACAAAAATCAAGCCTTGATTCTTCTCATTTCTGTATTCAGCCTGTTGTAACAATATGGTCTGTATTTTTGTCGTTAGCCACCTACAGAGCGCGTTGTAGCTAAGTCTGGTTTTGACAACTATTTGATCATGAGCCAGCTGAAGCTAGTAAGAAATTATTCATTATTGTCATCTGTTTTCCAAGGTAGAAAGATTATATAGAACCCTGGAAAGGATGAAGGGGTTATTGTGTGTCCCAAACACCAAAAGCCAGATGGCTGTTGAGCCAACTACGGATGGCTGGTAATAACATGCTGTGAGAGACGGCAGGATGTCGCTAGAGAAGGAGCCATACAGAAGTAGGATGTCATTTCTTTGGGACAAACATCCTTGTTCTGGCTCCTGGAGATAAGCACAACACAGTACAGTGCCAGTGCAGAAATGGGATCAAGAACAAGGCATGGACTGTAGGGATCAAGGCCACCAAAGACCCTCAAACCCCACTGAACCATTTACAGGAAGGTCTAGAGCAATGGACTGTGCAGGATAACTGATTTGCATAGAAATCAAGAAACTTATCTTTAGTACAGGGAAAATATTTCTATGAAAAGTACCCCCACCAAGCCCTGGTGCATGTGCCCCAGGACCCTGGACATTCCATAAGATGGATTGATGTTGGAGCCAGGAGAGGTGACCTCTTCCTTTCTTTTCTCTCTCTCTTCCTCTCTTTAACCCATCCCCCTCCCTCTCCCCTTTCACCCTACCACTTTATCCAAACCCACTGCTGTGCACTTATACTGGAGGTCAGGGACTGTCACACCAATTTCCGTGCCAAGTGTGGAATTTACTAATAAAACTTTCTTAAGGATTTGTGGACCCTTTGACTTTTGTCATTCCTTTCATCCGTGAGCGTCTACGAGTCTTGTCTGCTTTCTTCTCCTTAAGGGTGAGGTGTCACAGATTATAAGGTCATCTGAACAAAATATCTTGATAGGAATGTTGATCAAAGTTTATAGCTGTCCTTCTCTGTTTCTGGGGGTCCACCTTACTTAATCTGTGGAAGATCAAAGGCTTTGCTGATTAGAAGGCAGCAACTTTCACAAGTTGTCAAAATACAGCTTTCTGATCTGTAACTACTAAGTTAGACTTGTTCTCTCCAGGATTTTTTTTTCATCTATGTATCTGTCTATCATCTATCTATCTATCTATCTATCCATCTATCTATCATCTATCTATCTATCCATCTATCTATCTATCATCTATCTACCTACCTATCTGCTTACCTACCTACCATCTATCTACATATCTATTTGTTTTCAGCAATGCTATGCCAGAATGCCTCACACAGTTCTCCACCTCTCATGTAAAATACTGTAAATCATTTCAGCATCCAAGTTATTTATTTGTATTTTTAAACGGAGGGTGATAACTGTATTTTGGGCACAAGTACTGCCAGTGGCTTTAGTTCATCTCATTACAAGTGGATTTTGAATCTAGGACAAAATTATTTTATGGCTAGGGTTCTTATTTGCAAAATTTATATCCAGAGATTTCATTGTCTATCCAGTTTTACATAGCATATTATTAAAAAACCTCTTCCAAGTAGTAATTTCATATAGGACATTAAGAAATTATGTTCTGTAAATGTTCCACTTGTCAAAAAGATGTCTTTTTATATAAGTCTTAAGAACAGAATGCAAACACTAGCTGACTTGTGAACCAGAATTTTTCTTTTAGGAGGTGAGAGGAGTTTGATTATCAAAGTTCAATAAATATAACATTATTTTCTAATTGTGAAACATTGCACAAAAATGCTAGGTACTTCCACCAATGTTATTAAAGTTAATAGCTGAATTTTTCATTAGTGATCCACTAAAGTAAAATAGGATTCTTTTCTCCCTCAATTTAAACCAGTAGTATCATTCAGGTTTTGATACTCAGCTTACTTTGAACTGATGTTTTACATCCTCTTTTTTTTTTTTCAAATCTCAGTTAAACTTGAGAAAGCAAAAAAGTCTGGAATTAACATATACTTCTTAGATTTTAGCTATTTTTAGTGTCCTGAGGGAATATAAATGAACACAAGGTAAGTGGTAGAAGGCTAAAATCACTGGTTGGGCAATCATTCTTTCCATAGTCTTCCTTTTTCTAATTTTTGTATACTTTTTAAAGACTGAAAACACTTTGTGACCTGTGATTTATCCCCTCTGTTTTCCTTAGAATATCTTTATACATCAATTGTGTTTGTCGATGTTATCAGTGATGCATACTTCAGCATTTTGTAAAGATTGTGCTTCCATAGCCAGCAGACACCGAAAGCAATCCATACTTCAGCTTTGTCAAATATGTATTTTAAAGCAAAGCTAACTGATAATCTCCTTAACAAAAAGCTAAACAAACAAAAAAATAAATCCTTAACGTCAGATGCACTGATAACGGGATGAAGTCATCTAAGGTTATCATAAAGATGTTAACTAAGGCTGAATGCATGACTTTGGGACATATTTTGCTTCTGGTAGGCTAAAAATGTTCATGAGAGTGTCATTTATCATAGGAAAAATATTAATTTTGGACAGTCTGAAGGTATTTACAGTTCTAAACAGAATTCAGCTATTCTTACATGAGTACTGTTTTAAAAATTGTACCGTTCCTGTGATTTGTAGATTTGGCCACCAAACTAAAAAAACCCAGTTATTCATACAGACCTGTTTTTTGACACTACTGGGAGGTAGATATAAGCTAATGAAGCACTGGAACTGTGGGTAGTATTTTCCAAATTTATTTTTCTGTTAATAATAGTTTTTTATTTAGAATAAATTTGTTTGTGAATGGACATAGCCTTCCATCAGTGCCACAGCTTTCTGTGTTGTAAAGTTTGGGATGAGTGGGCTGTTTTCTTTGCAGCATCCACTGCTGCTAGACTTCAGTTTCTTCTGTGCTTATTAATGTGTGGGATTATTCTCCTGATGGTTTACATCGTTATTAACACCTCTGTGAAGAATATACCTGGACAATAGGGATCCTTCGACTGAATATCAGATTTAAATATGCCAATCATTTTTCATTAAAAACCTCACAGGTTTCAGAGATTTTAAAGAACTGAACTTGGGCGAAATTTGGGCTGTTTTCATCAAGCTTTTGTTTACCTAGAGAAACAGACAAAAAAATAAAATAAAAAAAAAAAATAAAAATGAAATGATTGATAATTTCAAACTATAAAAATTCTTACGCAGTTTAAATGAAATAGAGTGTTTTCTGTCTGCTGTCTAGAACAAAATAAAAAACACCTGAGGTTTCCTAGGCGCAGTTTACAGGTGATTCTGGACTGAGGCTCAGCAAATATAGGTGCTTTGTCTGTACAAAGCTCATCTCTTCAGAGCAAGGAGGTTGTTGACATTTTTAAGAAAATCTATAGCAAGCTGAAGTCCATGAGGGAAGCATAGCTTTAATTTGAAGCAGCTGGATAGCCAGGAAAAAAAAAAATCTATTTGATTTAACAAAGGACAGAAAAATATGCTAATACTAAGGTAAAGGCTTGACATGTGGTGCTAAAATCCTACAGCAGTTTATAATCCAAGCCTGCCGCAAAAAATCAATGACTTAGTCCTAAGCGTTCAAGTCAGTGTATATGGGTATTAGTCACATGAATCCTAGCAGTCAATAAGATTTCCATATATCTCCAAACCGTGCTTTGAGAATGCAGTTCTTATCCAGAAGTCTGAAGCTGATGGGAGAAAAAAAGTTCCTCTTGATTTCACCATGCCGTGAATAGGCCATTTGTGAAGAGCGTCTCTTTTTCAGGCAGCATCCCTGAAAAATCCTGTCATTTTAGGACAGCCACACAGACATTTTACTAAGGAAAGAAGGATTAGAGCGTTTAAAAGTAAAGAGACAGGTGTTTATCCTTGACAAACAAGGAAGAGTTTTTGCAATGAAAGTGTGTCTCCTAAGAAATGCAAAAGTTGTAATGAGTGTTTATGAGAAACAAGTACTGTACATAACGCAACTTAATCATAATATATTAATTATTATATTCTAAAAAGCTTCAATTTTCATTAGATATCAAGAAAAGAAACTAATGACTTCCATTCATGACAAAGCAGAATTCCTTTATGAAAAGAAATCTCTGTTTTGGCAAATTAAATCCTGCCAGTGTAGGTTTTTTTCTTAATTTCTGTTGTTATTCTAGGGAAAAAAACCCCAAAACTCCACAATTTTTTTTTCTTGTAGCTTGAGTTTCCTGCAAAAAAAACAAACAAACCCACAAAACAAAAAATTTAATAAAAACTCCAAAACACCCAAATTTATGAATACCCCACCCCAAAATTTACATGACAATAATTTATTCCTACAGATGTTTAATGGGTTTTGATTCCATTTACAGTATGGCAGTTTTTTCATAGTTCATTGGATGATTCCTTGGGAGAGCTAGTAGGAACGTAGTGCGTGTGAAGGATGTCTCTGTAAACATTATTCAGGGAAGCTGACAAGACAAAACATCTGCCATGCTTCTGTGCTTGTCCTACATGAATCATAATTGCAACCAACCCCAGCTCTGTAGATCTGTAATTTGTAAGTCAGCATTCAAACATAAAAATAAAAATCAGCTGCCCAACAACTAAACACCTGAACATGTAATCCAGCCAATCTGGCCAATTTATTTTTTATTCATCAATTATTGCCCTGCCAAACATCAGCAGGATTGTCCAGTAAGTTGAAAGCAACATCACCACTAGATAGGTTACAGTTTTCTCCACCAGGATTTGTAACACCTGTAGATTTCTTCCTTCTGACTGAAACAGTTACAGATTCCACTAAAATAGCAAGAAGAACTTTGAAAGTTAGGGACACTCCCAGTGAGTGCCTATGGTTAGCTGTGAATAAATTCTCAAATAAGATTTAAGTATTAACCACTAGAGATGTATTAGGCTCCATTTGGAAAAGTTGCATTCACGGTCACTAGGAAAACAAAAAAATTACTGGGAATCTTAAAATAAGGCATAGGGAGATGTTTCTTCTATGGTGTAAATATCTAAAGGAGTTAGTCTCCTGATCTCCTTTTATAATCTAAAATTAGGTAAGAGGAATCATACCTTCTTTTCTAAGGCTGTGTTTCAGAGCACTTTTGCCCATGTGGTAACCATCTCTAGATTCTGTTATAGAAAACAGTACAAAAGTGTAAGTAAATGCATGTCCCCTGTGCCTTCTCACCTTTGCTTTGCTTGCTTTGTCTCTCCTGGAAGGAAAGGCCATGAAACTGTCTCACCTCTAAATGAAATTAGTCCTCTAAATCTGTGCGGTTATTGTTTATAGTGGAAGCTGCTGTAAAGAAAATAAGTGTGTTTGTCAGGCACTGAAAGATGCTGCCATGATGGTTTACAAGTACGAACTCAAGATTCTGCTGGGCTTTTAGTTTGTATTAATTAGGAATTCAGATTTATAGGAGAAAGTAAAGATCCATTTCCACTAACATTTAGTACCACTCATGTCTCTTGGGCAATAACAGTCATTACTTGGTTTATGTACATATTGTTGTGCTGTGCTATGAGACATTTTTCTTCATTTGTACACTTTGAAGCTAATTCTTTCTACAATTCCCATGGTAAACAGTCAGCTTTTCACCTATACAAGGAACAGTATTTTATTCTTATCTTTTAAGCGGCTGGATTCTTTATACATTCCACATTTCTGGTAGATGTACTTTTCCAAGGGTTTAAAATGCAGCAATAATAGTGAGTAACCACCTATAGGTCTTGCAAAGTATTTTGTGTTCCATTTCTGTTGTTTAGATTTTTGGGTGGATCATCTAAGAATGCTAGAATACCTGTGTGGCATTGAACTGAGAATTTTGCAGTGATCATTTCCCTATGTACATCCTTTACCATTTGCAATTCTTTAAACACAAAGGCACAGTAAAAAGAGATCTGGGCTTTGGAGGATTGGGGCAGGGCAGGGGAGCACATTTATATACCTGCATCCTAAATAGAGTTTTACAGGGTATTTGCATCCTAGTTTAAGACACAACAGAATGAACACACCCACAGCAGGCATGAAAAGGCACAGTAAGAGCATGTAAGTGGAACTGGGAAGACCAAGACAGGAGTTATCCATCCTGCAAAGCTTTTTGCATCTTCTAGTTTCGATTGTGGTAGCTGTGTTGTGTGAACACACGGGCAAGAATCTGATGTGCTGAAATACTAATTCACTAACAGAGTAAATTTGGATAAGAGTAGGAGATGCCAGAAGAGCCCATCCTGGTATTGATTCTGTTATTTGCTCAGAGCTGCAGTAAGAATTTATTGCCTAAGTATCTGCTGAAGTGCATGTTGTCATCTTGGCTTGTTTTAGCTTCATGCTACTAAAAATGATACATAGGGAGAACTGGAAGTCACAAGAATGAATGCTGACCCAGGCATCAGTGGATGCCAGCAATCTGGGATCTCACAATTTTTGATATTTTAAGCCTGAGCTGAGACCTGAATTTCTGAAAAAGTTTCTGTACCAAATCACAAACTATTAGGTGAGGTATAGTGAGCCACTGAATATTCACTTTATGTTTCATAGAATCATAGAATGGCTTGGGTTGGAAGGGACCTATTTCCAACCCCCTGCCATGGCGAGTGACATCTTCCACTAGACCAGGTTGCTCAGGGCCCCATTCAACCTGGCCTAGAACATAATTTGTTAAAAAATAATTTTATTTTCTTAAATAACTACAGAAATTCAGCAATCATTGAAGAGCTTGTGTCCTTCATGACTGGAAGAATGCTCTCTCTCTCAGCTGGTTAAGTGTAATTGCTTTATTTAGCCGAAATGCCAATCACTGTACCATTTTTGCCACAATTGCACCTCGTGTTTTGTGCCTTCTATCATCAGGTTATTTAATGTATGTTATCTACTCTAGGAAATGATGCTGAACATGATTATCACATCTTAGCTATCCCAGCTTATCACATCAGTATCACTCATATCCATGCTACTAGTGATAATAAAAAATCTAAACTTCCTGACAAATGTATGTTATCTAAGGAAAATAAGGGATGAGGAGCAGGAGATGAGTATGCAGGATTTAAGAAGTGCAGTATCTCTACGCTTATCTGAAATGCTTATAGCGAGTGCAAATGTGTTTTTTGATGCAATGAGGGTAGAAAGGCACAAATCTGTAGGTAGAGCTACATAAACCCAGTAGAATACTGTGTTCTGAAGTGGTGATTATTTCTACAGAAATTACAGAAATATTCCCCGTACATGGAGTATGATTACTGGGTGAAGTTTCTGGAGGTGTGCCGAAATGAGAATGAATTTACATGCTGCCAAGGTTAAATGGTAGATGGCTGAAGCATTATTCCGTTTTGATAGACATTCTCTCATTCTGCCAGTTCAGGGTAAGGTATTGTAACTTCTAAACTACTCACATGAATTCTTTAGAAACTGGATCCCAGGGCTCATCCTTAGCTGAAGGTCCCAATAAGCAGGCTGAAAGTGTGTTCTTAAGACTATTGTCCTATTGGTGCCACTTGCCTGCATAGTGGTTATCTTGGTTTGAAAGACAGGTGTCTGCCAAGGAAGGCAGGAGCCTCCCTTGGGATGGAAAATGTAAGCCCCTTCCTTCCGAATTATTATAATTTTGAAATTAAAGGGCTCTCAGGCAATTATATGAGAAATAGGACTAACAGTTCTTTACTAATATATATATATAACAAAGCAATAATACAGAAATGCTGGCTTAACCTGACACAGTCAGGATATGACCTGACACCCTGCCGGGCAGGGTGGTGGTAGCAGTCCGATTAGGTGGTGGCTGCAGTTAGTTCTCTTTGAAGTGGTTCTGTTGAAGCGGCGATCTTGTAGAAAAGGTCTGGTCCCTGTCGGAAGGTCCAGTGGTGGTTGTATAGCTCTTGGCCTCTGGGAACCCAGTAGTTAAGGGCTGCTTGTACTGTTTCAAGCCCCAAATTATATCAACATGAGAATGCTTGGTTCTTCCCCGCTGGGCAGAGCGTCTCACAATGGGGTGATGTAATTCTGTGAGTCATGCAGTGGGTCCTTGATTGCCCATTTGTGCCGGTTTGGCCAAAATCTAGTAATATAGCTCCTGAGAGAAAACCAGGTTGCAACCACCCTTCTCCCCCGCCACAGGGTTCGGGAAAAAAAGGAAATTTTTCCTCGAAGGAAAGTGAAAGAGATAAAAACTATTTATTTTAGCAAACACACAGGAAAAGGATAATGATGCTAAATAATGAATTAAAACCCTCGCTATAGAGAGAAACCTGGGAAGATTTCAGAGTCCTTCTGTAGGTGTGGTCTCTCTCCTCCTCGGAGCTGGTCGGTGAGGGCGTGGGCCCACCCCCGGGCCTCGGGGAGAAAATTCTCCTGATGTGTTCTGATGGTGTTGAAACAGTTCAGAAGAGAAGAAGGCAAAAAAACCCAAAATCCCAGGAAACAAAATTCAGCTCTCTGTCTCATGCCAAGAGAGAAAATAAAAAAAGCTGGCTGAAGAAAAAGCAAGCAGGGTGCTCTGTCCGTGCCATCCACAGCCAGACAACACTGAGGAGTGTAATCTCTGTGTCCTTGAGAAGCTGCTTTGGAAAGTTCGTCTGTTTTTTTTTTTTTTTTCCTCAAGCTCAGTTTAAAGGCGCAGAAAAGGCACAATATTACTTTTTGGGCATGGAGCATGATAGGGGATACACATGATAGAGTCACCCCAAGACACCATTACACAGAGATAGCTCCTGGAGGGAGTTGTCAGGGGTGAGTCATGGTAGGAGATAACAAGCACAGCCCCAGCTGTCTTAACGGCTTGTGAAGATGATAATAGAATGCATACTTTTGGTTACATTTTCTATTGTAACCTAGGACAGTGCTGAAGTCATAGTAGGACAAATGGAACCTGTCATGGCAGCCAGTAGTCAGTATTTTAATATGTTCCACTGCAAGACATGAGTTACACAAATACATTCCTCAATTCTTTAAAGAGATCTATGCTGCTGGAATAGCACTCCTGGTTCTTCTTCTCCTGAATTTTTGGTAGTTTAGAGTGCTGGTACAGTAAGTGGAAGTGACTCTTTTCTGTGAAATAGACTGAAAGTAAAGGATTTTTTCTACAGTACAGGAAATGTGATTTCAGAAAGGTTCAAAACTATAATGGAAAAAAACGTTCTTTAGATAAGAGGAGTTGTAGCTATAATGACAATTTTCACTCCTTCTTGGGTGTTACAGGCCTGTTTTAAGAGCACTGATTGAATGGAGAAACTGAAGCAAAATACCTGGTGAAACAAAAATGTGGAGGTTTCAGATTGCCTTGTGCATGAAACAAAAATATGGAGGTTTCAGATTGCCTTGTCCATACCACAGCATTTATGGGCATGAGAAGTACCATGGGAAACATCTGAACAGCCTGTGGCAGAAATTGCTTTCCATTTGCCTGGGAAAGGTAGTGTTGGGTACCAATTTTCAGGCATATGTGCAAGTGTGGCATTTAGACAATCTGGATTTTTAGCTACGAGGAATCTAAATCAACCCCTTCTCCCTCCTGCTCTATATGTTTTGCTGTCTTTATGTCATTCTTTGTCTTTTTCTTCCTTTCTTCTTTGCTTCCTCTCTTTTACTTTCTTCTGTCTCTATTTCTTTTCCTTAATAAATCTATTCTGTTAGGTGTGCTATTTCTGAGATATTATTTGGCGAATCTGTTGCCATTCACACTGCAGCAGGTTAGGAAGCACAGTAGTAACTCTGATAGCTTTTACCACAGTGTTTCTTCTGCAAGGAGCTCCCAAATTCCATTCCAAATTCTAGTTATTATCGCTGCTGCTGTTGTGCTGATTAATAGACATAAACACAGGCTTGTGTGCCCAACCAGAGTGGCAGTGAAACATTATAGGAGTGTTGCTGTAGGGCCCTCTTCTCGGCCCTGGAGGGATGTTATTTAAAATCAGGGCTTGTCATACATTGTGTTAGGCCATATGCTCTGACTGCTCTGCGGGTACTGCTCAGCACTGGTGCATAGCCTCCAGTGTCAGACGTAAAATGAAACTCCAGTCTGAAATCTATACCTGTCATGTTCTCATATTTTTGGGTCCCTGAGCACTTCAGGTAATTCCAGAGACACCTGTTAGCTAGAAATCCTTAAAAACTGTTCAGACTTTGAAAGGACTGTATGGCCATATGATTTATGGACTTGTCTGACTCTTGTCTTATTAAAAGTTTTTAATTACATGATGTAAACATGATGTAAATTTGGAACTAAATGTGTGTGGACGCTGACCTGTAGTTTCGTAAGAAGGATATGACTGCGAAGTGTTTATACTTTCCTCCTGTAATAGTCAGGGGCTTGTATTGCTTATTCTGGTCTTATTCCAAAACAAGATTAAAGGGTAAAAGTGGTTTTATGCTACTTTAAGAGCTGTCCAGATTTCTCTAAGATTTTCTGACTGGTTTCCTGAAGTAGATTTCTGTACTCTGAGGGTTTTACTAAAATACAATACTTCTCGAAGACTTCTGACACAAGGTCAGGCAGCCATGAATCAAGGCAAGAGTCAAGGACAACCTACGTGATTTTTACTCTCCTAAAGACCAAAAAACCATAGGTATCACTAGAGGACTCACTACCAATTTCTTGGTAAAATTTTATTGGTAAAAGATTTTCCACTGGGTTGGTTTTTTGGGTTTGGACAGTTTTGGATGAGCTATCCAGGTATAAAAGCTGTACTACAGGTTTAGTCTCAAAGCACCTAGCAAATGCTATTACTCAAATAAGCCACGTGAAATTTTTGTGAAGTAGAAAGGGTCTTTCTCTTTGCATTCAACAAGGAACATGGGAAACCAGGTGTTAGCATCTTAACTGGAAGTAAAAAGAAAGCTTTTGTTTTATTTTGTGTTTGATAGCATCAGACACCTTGCAGTTCTCTGTCCCTCTTCTTTCAGGAAGAATTCTTTTAATACTCCATGTTTAAAGTCAATATTACAGAAAGTATTTTTGCAATTTCTATATTTTTCCTTTTTTTTTGGTAGAATATTAAAGTCTTCTTTTTCTGGAGATGGAACTATACCTTTATTGACACTTTGCAAAGCCCTGGTGAAGCTCTTGTATCCAAAACTGACATTCCTACCCATAGACTCAGTTTTATCTCAACACTTTTTTCTGTTTTGTTCAATATTTGAGTCTGCTAGATCTTTGAAATTTATGAAGTCAGATAATGCAGAGGTTGCAGTGAGGAAAAAACAACAAACCCAAACTACCAATTACTGTTTACCTTCAGAAAACTCACTGCACTTCCCTGACCTTCCCTACTCCTTGTTTCTCAGCAGCCAGAAGTGACACTAGGCAGCAACATTGCTAATGAGTATGTGTCCCAAAAGAATGGATCTGTGGAGTGAACCACTCCAAACATCCTTACTAATGTGTCACTGAGGCCAGTCAGGAAATTTTATTCAAAAACACCCTCCTAGTCCAAACTAACATGTTAGTCTGGATTCACTTTAAAGACTTTAGAATAGAATAGATTATTTCAGCTGTAAGGAACCTACAGCTGTCATGCAATCCAACTGTCTGACCAATTCAGGGCTGACCAAAATTTGAAGTGTGTAGTTAAGGGCATTGTCCGAACACCCTTAAACACTGACAGGTTTGGCACATTGACCACTTCTCTAGCCAGCCTATCCCAGTGTTTGACGACCATCTTGGTGATGAAATGTCCCTGATGTCCGATATAAATCTCTCCTGATCCAAGTTTAAGCTGTTCCCATGTGTTATATCACAGGAGGAAGAGCTCAACACCTCTGTCTCTGCTTCCTCTGCTCAGGAAGCAGAGAGGACCAGTAAGATCATCCCTCAGCCCCCTTTTCTCCAATCCAGATAAGCCCAGAGTCCTCAGCCACTCACCACAGACATTCCTTCTAGCCCTTTCATCCAGCCCTTTGTCGCTCTTCTCCTTCTCTTCATTCTAGCCAGAGTGGCAAAGAAAAATAACAGAAATTCAGAGAAGTGTGACGTTAATAATAAGGGTGCCATTCACACCAGACCATTGTAAGTACAGAATTACTTCACTTTGGGTAAAAATAAACATTCAGAGAAATCATCATTTTCAAATGTACAGTGCCTTTTCAAAAAACCTCTATCTAGGTAAGCAAATACCTTGAGGAATCACTCTCGTCTTTTTGCACACTACAGATATATGCATGAACTCAGAGGCACAAACAGACACACCCCTCACATAATAATGCTGTTGAAGAGGATAATGGGATAACATCAGTGCAAAAGTTTCCTGTGATTATGAATGGTTTTGAGGAAGCAATGTGATGCCAGTGATTGTTCTGGACCTGATTAAATCATCAGACTTTCGTTATCTTTCAGTATTCATCAATTTGAGCATGAATAGGTAGATGGGAGAAGCCCATGTGGTTTGAAGAACTGCACAATTCAGACTTCACTTCAGTTTTCCCAGTTTATGATTATTCTTATCTCACATAAACCAAATACAAAGTCCAGGGGGGAAAAAAAAAAGAAAATATGCACTTTTATAATTGCAGTCTATGTGACTGACTAATCTTGCCAATAATTTGGGGACGGAATAAAGAACAGGCAAATTATCAGATATTCTATTACGTGTTTCTGTGACTTATGCGCAAACAAATAACAGGGTAGTAGATGAAATAAAGATCTAATTTCAGTCACGAGCTGGATAAGATTATGTTCATGAAACATTAGGAAGATTTCTCAAAGAAATTTATAATTATTATATATGTTATCCAGATAAATTACATTAAAAAAAAGCAAATATACATGAATGAAAAAACATAGCAAGTCATAAGGTACTACTGATATTGCTAGAGGAACAGGAAAGAAAATGAAAGCCCACCTTAAAAATAAAATGTGTAAGAAAATATCTATTTGACATTACTGTATTTGGCACAACAAGATGTGTGCATTGGTAAACAAATTGTGATTAATTGGACAGTCTTTGATGGTATCAGTCTTAATTTTCTGCCTTTAAATTGAGGTTTCCAAAAACTGAAAACTCTAAAAAATCAAATCTCCCTAAGTTCCAGTGGGCTGTCAATTAAATTTGACTGATTGTGCTCACCATTATCCTATAAAAATAATCCACAATTAATTGCTGCGATGTGCAAATTGCGCAGGACAAGAATAGTTTACAGGCTTAGGGAAATGTATGGTAATGTGCACCCATGCTCTCCAGACACCTGAATCTCAATTTTAATATTCCCAATGTCCTTCCAATGTCAGACTTAGTGATTTTTATGGGACTCATTATAGTGCATTTCTGCTGCAATTGGAAGATTCTTTAGCATGGTTCATGGCCCATACCTGCCAGATGAATTGTTATTGCATATACATGAGGAGAGAAAGAAATTCAGGCTGGCAAAGTCAGTATTCCAGATCCGCTTTGGGAATGTTTTCTCCAGGATTCTGAGGGCTCAGGGCAAGAACTTGCTCTGAAGGCCTTTCTCAACTCTATATGCAAACCTGGCCATTAAAACTTCTTTTTTTTAGAAAAATGTTATGTAACGCCTGTTTGAATAGGATTTACAGGAAGATTTAAATGAGATGATCCTGTCATTTTTTTTTCAGAGAAATGAATGCTGACATTGAACACAAATAACAAAAAATATTAAAAAAAAAAGCTGGTGAACATTCAGCACTCAGCAGCAGTGACATTCTGCAGCAGTAAGTGTTAGAGAAAGTTCCACTGGAGATTTTAAGAAATGGGTCAAAGAAGTCATCTTTTGCACTAAAAAGTTGGGAGAGTGAAGATGTTTGAAAAATCAAGGCCAAATTTGTCGCAATACATTTTTTTATTACTTTTTCATTACTGTGAGTCAAAATTAATATGATACAAAACAATCACCAAATATACTTTGACTCATTATTGTTTGAGAATACAGCCATTGTCAGGGACATGCTCTACATGACCACATAGATGTTACTAATAGCCAAATTAAAAGAAATGTTACAAGATAATTAAAAAATTGCTAATCTATGTCACTTGTTACGGAGCAATAACCATAACTGTAAAGAAATAATCTTTCTAAGTTACCTGTAACCATATTTACAGTCTCTCAAATCCATCTTTACAGTCAATGAACCCTTACCATGGTCTTTTGCTTTCCTTTCTTTTGCAGTTTTTTGCTAACTTGCAGCATTTTTCCAAGTCAGTATTTCACAAAGAAATATCACTTAATACATGGAAGAACTTAACTGTATTTAATGAGGTGCGTGATAAATCTAGACACCATTTACTTCAGGCAAACTTGGAACTAGGCTGCCTCCTGAAAGAACAGAACATCTATTCCTTTACGTAAAAAAAGTAAGACATAGTGATGGTCTTCATCTCAAAAGAGGAGCTGATTTAATAACGAATGTGAGAATATTCTCTTCAGGGCAGAGGATAATCTGTTTTCAGGATAATCAAATAGAGTGGTGTGGCATTAAAGAAGTCGTCTTTTTCACTTCTATGTAAAAAAAAGTACAAAAAAGGAAACAGAAGTAAACTTCTCATTTTAAATTTACATAATTATGCAGATTTTCCTTTTAAAGACAATGTACCTCATAATATTTCTAGAGCGTAAGGGGTTTAAATACTGTGAAGAATTCTGACAACTGTCAGGCACCACTTATATCAAAACCATGGTCTGCTGCTTATCTGGTAGCTAAGATACTGAGAGAGATTTTTTGACAACACTGATCCAAGAACAGGCATTTAGATGAGAGCAAGGGTTACTGTAGTGTTATTGAGGTGTAAATGCTTGTTCTGTGTTTGTATGGCCAGGTTTTGGTAGGGGGAGTGGCTACAGGGGAGGCTTCTGTGAGAAGTTGCTGGAAGATTCCCCCACGTTCTGCAGAGCCAATGCCAGCTGGATCCAGGATGGAACCTGCTGGCCAAGAACAAACTCATCAGTGATGGTGGTAACACCTCTGGGATAACAGATATGAGAAGAGAAAAAGTGCTATTGCACAGATGTAATTGCAGCCAGAGAGGAGTAGAGTGAGAATGTGTGAGAGGAACAGCCCTGCAGACACCCAGGGCGGTGCCCAAGGGGCAGGAGCTGCTCCAGGCTCTGGAGCTCAGATTCCCCTGCAGCCCCTGGAGCAGCCCATGGTGAGGCAGCTGTGCCCCTGCAGCCCAAGGAGGGCACGGGGGAGCAGAGATCCACCTGCAGCCCCTGGAGGAGCCCAAGCTGGAGCAGGGGGATGCCCAAAGGAGGCTGTGACCCCATGGGAAGCCTGTGCTGGAGCAGGATTCTGGCAGGACCTGTAGAGAGAGGAGCCCAGGCTGGAGCAGGTTTGCTGACAGGACTTGTGACCCCATGGGGGACACTGGAGCAGCCTGTTCCTGAAGGACTGACCCTGTGGAGAAGTCACCCACTGTGGGGTAGCTTGTGGGTAACTGCTGCCCATGAGATGAACTCACACGGGAGAAGTTTGTGGAGAACTGTCTGCTGTGGGAGGGACCCCACACTGGAGCAGGGGAAGAACTCCAGCTCCTCTCCCTGAGCAGCAGCAGGAAACACGTGTGATGAGCTGACCATAACCCCCATTCCTTGTCTCTCTGGGTTCCTGGGGAGGAGGGAGAGCCTGGGAAGAGGTGTGGAGGAGGTGTTTTTAAGATTTATTTTACTGCTCTTTATCCTGCTCTGATTTTGTTAGTAATACATTCAAACCATATTCCCAAGTTGAATCAGTTTTGCCCATCTCAGTAATCAGTTTTTGATCTCCCCGTGCCCTATCTCAACTCATGAATCTTTTTTTATACTTTCTGTCCCACGTCCAGGTGAGAAGGGGAGTGACACAATGGTTTTGATGGGTGCCTGGCACCCAGACAGGGTCAACCCAATTAAATGCTCTACTAAAACCTTAAGCAATATAATTAGAAGCTGTTGTTTGAGGAAAAAGAAATGTTTTTCAGTATGTTTTTGCTTAACTTTCAGAAAAAATGAAGGCATGTTGCAATGCAGAAAGAGAAGGGCCTTTCCGAGCATGGTGGTAGAGAGCAGCAGTTAATTCTAATACTATTAGAAGGTGCAAGTTTTAAATTTAAATGTGAATGAAAAGACACACTTGAGGACCTGAAAGATCTTTCTACAGGGAACAAAAAAAAAAGTTTGGATTCATATAAAATACACCCAAAATTCTAATTAAATCCGTGTGGAAGTAAAGGATACCACAGAAAAAAGTCAAAGTAAGAGTTAGAGTTTGATTTTCAAAATTAATTTTTTTTATACTTCTTGTCCCAAAGATTAGAGGATAAATACCGAAAATAGAAACACAACACAGACTCAATATTCGTAAAATAAGTGTATTACAGGGGCTGTCCTAAGAATGGTGCTCAGCTAATAAAGGATTCCTGAAATCAGCTTGAGGTCCTGGAAGAGCTGTGTCTTTCATCTGGTGTGTAACAGGGGCTTGGCTGCTTGCCACTGTTCAAGAATTCTTTACGGTTTACAGTTAATAGGCGGAACATAATTCATTTGATCTCTTTGTTGGCCTCTGTCTAACACGATATTTGTGTGCTCCTTCCTATTAAAGATCTGTTATTGTCTCAACCTTTTCCTTTTCTTATGCTGTCAAGCTCCATCTACAGCAAAGAGCCACAGCAAAACTAAGGAGAATAAATTCTGTAGTCTACCCCTCTTCACGTGCTTGTGCCTTGCAGGTACGTCAGTATCCAGAGACTGCAAAAAGTAACAAAAACTGTCTTATAGCCAGATACAAAATTAGGTTGGTCTGTAAACTTGAGTCTAACACAGGCGTTCTGATCCTCAGGGCTTTTTGTGGCAGAATTCTGGACCTGATCTTATGGAAGGAAAAGTATCTTGGACTTGAGAGCTGACCAGATGTGCCTACCATTTGAGTTCGTCTGCTGCTTGCTTGTTTGTCTGTCTGTCATAAGAAAATCATAAGATTTTAATAAGAAAATTTGTTTTCACTACTTTTTTTCTTACAGGCAGCAAATTAAAGCTAAATAATATCATTCTCACCTCCTGGAGCCCTAGAACAGCACAGCCATTAAGAAAATGGTGAATTTCACATCAGTGGAGTGAAGGTTTGGAAGTAACATTGCAAGGTAGCTGTTTAAGTTGTGTTTTAAAATGTGCTGTGTAAGTTTTATTGTGAATTAATATGTTACAGTTTGTGAGTTTATGCATATGTAGACATTTGACTACAGATTTAATAATCTTTAAAATATCTCAGCAGAGATTTGTAAACATAATAGAGTGAAATTTGGAAGGTGGGTGTATTTGTTAGCATTTTAATTGCACTTGGCATCAAGATCAGTACATAATATGTATTTATTTTGTACAGAGAAATATGGTTCTTAAGCCCAAAACTCTGAGCTTTAAAGAATTTTGAAAATTAATTTCTTTTTAGAACAATGAAAACTGCACTTGACATGAAAACTGATACTAAAGCATGGAAATATAAGGTTAATCTAATACACAATATTGTCTTGTAGGATTCTTTGACAAATTTGACTCCAGTAAGGTATATTAAGCATTTCAATGCAAAGAACCAGGATTCTGATTTTGCGTCTCTTTTTTTGCTGTTGTTTTTATGCTAAAGCTGAGCTTATTATGGTCAAACAATTAGCGATACAATGAAGCCTACAGTGATGGATTTGTTTCAATCATGGTTAACTAACAACATTATAAAATTACTGCACTGCTTTGCTTTTCATGCTATACAGAGGTTAGATTAGCACTTTTCCTAACACGTAAGCTTATTGATCTTACAGTATTTTGTAAGAATAGCATCTTTAAACTGATTAACTGACTAACTAGTGACAGACTGCAGTGTCTGGTGTCTTTGGTAGAAGCAGATCTCGAATCGACTGCAGTGGGAGTGACAAGTGGGATATTTGTAATCTTTTACAACACAGCTCTGTAGGAAATTTTCAAACAAATGCGCTTGCATATTTGTCTAGCTCCACTTAGCTAGTAATCCACTTGGCAGTGTTTAAATGAGAGAGTTCACTTCAGATTTCTAAAACATAGTGACACCTTTCATACAGGTTTCCCAGTGTTTCCAGTGCTGTTTTTACATATGAAACTGATTATTTTAAAGGGACTGAAAGCTGTCAAAATAAGTAGTTTGGTCGGAAATCAAGCACAGATATGCACAGAATGCCAACAGAAACTTTTAGTCAAGAGGAGATTACTGTTCTGACAGCAGTATATTATATTCATTTTTCTGTTGTTTCTTGTAAACCATTGTTCAGCCCATCATGTAGATGAGTCCAAGACTCTGTTACTCTAAAGGCTGCTAAATGTTTCTCTACTCAAGATGGGAAAGAACATGTCCAGTGGGAGATTTACCTAGCCTAAACTGCTGGATCTTCTCCACAAAACATTTCACTAATGATTTTGAAGGAAATGGCTTTGTTTTTCTTACCATTGTTGAGCAAAATTATGCACTTAGTTCTTATTATTTTTAATTACAACAGATTTAAGGACTAAAATACTCCCTTCTGTTCAACTAGCAGAATACCAATAAACAACTTGATTTCTAGAAAAAACAATTTCATAATGGAAAATAATCCATGACACTAGAAAAGTTTAAGGCGGAGAAATTCAAATTTATTCGGTTTGGTGTTTCCCTGGTGAAGCTAAAGCTAACCTTAGGTTTACTCAGTATTGACAGTGAAGTGGAAAGCAAATGAATGACTGATCATAGATGAAATTCAAGAGCCTATTTACTCCTTTTTTTTCTTTTTTTTTTATTTTATTGATACGCTATTTGACATGGTTCAGAGTGAAAATCCACATGCTTAAAGTGAAGTTCAGGAAATTGTTTTCAAGTAGAATGACTTTGGGGATGCAGGCATGATCATCATCTATAAATTTTCAGGTAACAATGGAAATGAGAGAATATGGTTTTTTTTTGTTTTCAAGCAGTCAAAACCGCAATTGCAAGAATTATCTTCTTTTTCTAGAAACCGGTATTACAAAGATGACTTGAAAAGGCAAAACATTAAAAGTCAGAAATTCTGACAATCTCAGTAGATTGTGATCTGTCCCTGAGGGCATTCAAATATGGATCAGAAAATAAAAGAAAAAAATGTGTCTCTTACTGCTGATTGCCTGCCTTTGTTATGACTGTATTAGGCTTGACATGCACTGGTAGTAGGTGTAAATCCATATTGTATGATGTCTTGAAACAATAATGTGGACAGATTCAGAAACAAGGCTTCAGGACAAGCAGTGGAGAGTCTTTGGGAACACGAGAAGCATAAAAGGTCAATAAATGGCCTGTGGAGGAGAATTGATAGAGTAACCTTTCTGGTGAAAAATAAGAAGCCTGAGAGAAAAAAAAGAGACAGCAATGCTGAGAAGAACAACATCCTCCATACTTACAGTGTTCCTTTGATTCACTAGCCAGATATTTAAATATATGCTTGGTATGTTCACTACGCCTTTTCATAATAGCTGCAGTAAACAGAATGAAAAGTGATAATCTTATTGTGTAATAAGGATATTTGGGTTTCAGAGACATTTCTAATGGGATAGTGAGGCAATTTATTTCAGAAACTGAGTAATTTCTCACTCTGGAAGACTTGAATGTAAGGCTAAGTAAATATTGTTCAATTTCCTTGCATGGATTTGTGGCGTGGGGCAAGGATGAAAAAGATGACCTCTTCAGAGCTCTTCTAATTCTATTTATATGGTATTTCTTATTATACTCATGCTTATAATTTTCCTTCCTAACAAAAGAACTGGAAGGTGAATCAATTTAAAATAAACCTACATTCATTCTCACAGAAAACGTGTTCATATGGACTAAGGCTTTTAGATCTCTTAAGATTTTCACATTCTGAATATCAGTCTTGCATTTGGAAGTGCAGAAGCCTTATCTGTGGGTGTAATTAAAATTCAGCAGAAATCCATAAATGGCCCAAAATCATTAGTATTTCTAGACAGTTAGGATCATAAATCATTTGTAAAACTTCACTGGAAACCCAGAGAAAATAGCTTTTCCCTTTGAAATAGTCTAAGACATGACCTTCAGTGTTTCTGTTCTGTATGGAGTTAGAGTAATCACTTGTAGGAATTTTAAAGTTAATGTTCTATGAGTGTTCTCAGGAATGTGACAAACCGCGCCTATTTCTCAAACCTCTGTGCAGCAGGCACAGTATTAGTTCTGTTGTTTGACCTGGGATAACCAAAGGGGAGCTGTTTTTCGTGACAAACCTTTCTTTGACAAGGCCAAAACCAAAATGCTGCTTCACTCTCTTGATCCTGAAGTAGTTTCACATTTTCTGTTAACAGTGGGTCTTGCATCTTTCCTCCTTTCACTTGCCTTTTCTTCATGACATACTGATAAGATTGGATATGAAATGCATTTCAGCAGGGACAGGGGACACTATTTTGCCTGACACAAGGGACAGCAACAGGAACTTCAGAACAAAAGGCATATATTTAACAGCTGAGGAGCCAGCGTCAAGGTGTGAGGTTGTCAAGCATCCAATCAACCACACTATGTGTGACACAATGAGTCATCCCACAGATGACTAACTTGCAGAATAGAAGAGGGATATTGAAGGAAGTCAGGGTGCCTGTGGCAGGTGGGTGATTGAACCACTGGGTATTTCTAGTAGGAATCTAAATTCCAAAAACACAGAGATGCTTCTGTAGTGTGTTGGAGGTCCCTTAGCAACATTATTCAGAGGTTCAGCATATTTTAGACTGAATCTATTAAACACGCTAATGTAAAATTTAAGTTTAGAAAATTTTTTTAGGTCCCCTAACAATTACTTTATTATGCTAGCTTCTGTCAGAATTGATCAAGTTAAGGTAGTGTGCCAAATGTAGTTTTTTTCTCAGGAGCAGGTTGAATCAGTTCTCCAGTGCTGTGCAATGATCTCTCTGCATTAGCACTCTTTCTTGTCAGAGCAGCACTTCAGTAATTCAGCAAGTTGGCCTTATATGCCTTTTTATGAAGGATGTTTTTTTGCTTTTCTTCCCTCTGCTGTATCTAATCTGTAAACATGAGGGACAAAAGATTGGTCAGTGTTTCCATAATGGCATGGACCTCAGTAGGTTCATGCATATTCACTCATTATTAGGTGGTTCATACGCCTTTAACCCATCACTTAATGGGCACAAATCAGTCAAGATTTGCATTTTGCTTGCTAGTCAAGATTTCAAACTCATGAGCTCCCTGCCTAATGACAAGAATATTTATCCAGGTTAATTAATAAAATCTCCTCAACATAAAGTGCTCTAGGAAACAATTTCAAAACACTTACATGTTGTATTAACATCTCATTATTTTATTCAACAACCCCACAGCAAGTGGAGATCTTGGATGAATGATATGTGTTTTCTAATGGCATTTTCTCTAGAAAAAAGCTCACCTACATCTCTACTAAGATATCTGTATGTTTTTTTTCTTAAGACCTAAGCATCCTTAAAGATCTTTTCAGGCTTAACTAACAAAATAGGAATTCAAACACAGCAGTTGCGAGATTTTGAATACTGAATGGTTTAATTGTTTGCTGTACTTTACAGTGAATTTTAATAGAAAATAAAAAAAAAGAAGAGTAAAAAACAGCAGAATTGCCATAAAGTCATAAGCAATATGTAAACAGCAATAGAACCAAATTTCTTAAATAAATTATTCATTATAAGTTCTACTCCAAGCTTTTCTCCCACCTTTGCAGTTACCCTTTTTTTTGCCTAGGGACAACTTTCTATGAATTTACATCATGATAAATGTGTCTTTAAAGCAGTGAAGCAAAGCTAAAATAGATGGTTGGAATTTGCTGCGGCATGTCACACACTGTAAAATTCCAGTATCTCAGGTTAAATAGCTGTATTTAGTACTGTTTTTTCCTTTTACCTGTAAAATATTTATGTTGGTGATATTTTCCTCTATATTAATAAGTGTTTCAAGCTGGGTAATTTCAAACCATCTCAGTATAATTTTTATTGGCAACAGACTGAGAGTAAACCCTTGTACTTTACTGCTGTGGTGGGAGAAGGAAGACTAATTGATGTTATTGTATATGGGAATAAAGCTAAATACTTCTCCTCCACTACTGAATTGAATGAAATTAGGGCAGTGGAGGCTGTTTGTCAATAGGAAGTTATGATGAAAACCAATTAGCACAAGTCCTGTTTTATAAATAGGAATGCAGTGTCACCTTTTCAAGCTATGCACAAATCCCTGAAATTTAGGAGGATATATCTGTCCAATATGTTTATTTTTACAATGTAATAATACATAATAAACTGCTGAAGTTAAACAAACATTAATGTGTCTTTAAAGAAAGATTTTAAGTGTTTAATCCTCATCAACAAACATTTAATTCTGTTCTTTCAGACAGAAAAGTGCTGTCAGTTTTTTTCTTGTTTGTCTTAAAAGATGAGGAAGTGGATTTCTATTTGGTTGTCTTCCTGCTCTAACATAATTCCCTTTTGTAGCCTCTTCTATTTCATAAATTCCTGCCCCACATTCCAGCTCTAAAAAAGAAAAAACAGACTTACCACTTTTCTATGACAAACACAACAGCTGGAACAAACAAATTTGACTCATTCTTGTCTATCACGTATACATTATGTTCACTAATATTTTTATATATAAATATATTTTGCTTAGGTTGGCTTTTACATCATGCCCGCAGACACTCACTTTCCTGACATTTTAATGTCAGACAAATGTTGCTGCCAGGTATGAGAACAAAAGCTCCTCAGGAGAAGGTTGCTGTGCTGATGGGAGATTACCAGAAAAACCCAGCTGTTCTAAGCAGTGGTTTTGATATCATTATTAGTTTTATCTACTGTATCAATAATGAACACATGAGATTGGTTTTAATGAAAATTAAATTCTAATTGCAACTGGGATTAACCGACCTACCTGTCTGTTCCTGCTGAAATTCAATATTTAGATATCATATGATTACATGCAGCATTTTTTGTTTACGTCCTACTTTGTGCTCGGATGAACAAACACTTCTGAGTTCTGAGGTTTGCATCCAGACATAAATACAGGCACCCTGCTCTGACACTACAGAGCTGCTCGCAGCAGGGTTGGCTCAAAAGTCCCCCAGGACAGTGGCAGATCCTGACTCTGGAGGACTTCTCAGAACACAGTGACTCTCTCTCTGCCCTCTCTTGCTGGGTAGCTGAAAACAGACCATCATACTTGGATTTCTCAGTGTTTTATCAGGATCTGTTCATGTGAGTACTGTTTAAGCAAGAGATGGTGGGCTTAGTAGTCCACAATGGATTTACTATTACTCTGTATTTAAATTATTTTTCATTACAAAATCAGTTATACTGCCCATAATTTCAAGTGTAAAAAATTTTTGTAAGTTAGTCACAACCTTTCTAAGATTTTTTTTTCTGAACTGGGCTACTTTCTGTTACAACCACTGTCTCCTAAGTTTTTATTAGGAGGGAAAAGGAGTATTCATCTTGAGTTCACCCTCTCCATTCTAATTATTATTATCATCATATCTATGTATCTGTTTTTTTAAAAATATATTTTCTTAGCACATTAAGCTAGCTTTCTAAATTATATGTGCCCTTCTACACCTTTTCATCTCCTTAATTTTTTTTTAAATCGTATCTTTCATCAGTCTATGATTTTTTTTCCCCCTTCTCTTTCAACTTTTAATTCCAAAGTATTCCTAAGTAATACCATATGTTTACTCTCTGTGAAGTTATTGGAAGAGTGGACAGATGAAGGTGTCTGGCTTCCAAAATATTTTGTTAGTTGCTTCTCCTGCTTCCATTTCCATTTCCTGCTTCCATTTTCCTTAATGTTACCTCTGCCGTGAAAGCCCAGAACTTTCCAAAGGAAAAAAAAATTGCTTTCCACTCTTCTTGTGGTAGATTATTTTTGGTCCCCAAAAATACTGAATAACAGTTAAGTCTTGGCAAGTATCTTATTACTTATCATGTTCTTTAAATACTCCAGATGTTTTAAGAACAAAATCGGAAAGAGATGAAGAGCTGCCATGTTTTATTGTAAGTTTTCACTGAATAATTTCAGTGTGACATTTTCACACTGAGTGTCATTCACCAGCTTGGTAAGATAAATCGCTTGATATCAGTATTAAATACTTTTAAAAAATTGGTTTTCTTCTTTACATCTTTTCTGGATGAATAAGTACTTCGCCCTCCCCTCAGTCTTTGTCTCCTTCGGAATTTGTGTGAGGAAAAGGATGGGAAACAACAAAGCAAAATTTTTTTTTCCCGAACTATCTGGCTTATTTCTGCAAATAGCTAATGCAAAGTGAACTAATATGAGTACTGATCTGGGGACAAATCAAGCCTTAGAAAACTTCTGTCTTTGCAGTAAGCCTCCTAAAGAATAAAGAAGAATAAACGCTCTTAAGAGTTGTTACTTGTTTCACTTGTAACAGTATTAAGTGTAAAACTAGCAGACTTGATGAACTAGGATGTGTATTTAACTCCAAGGTGAAAAGAAGGTTGTCTGGTTTGTTTTATCATTAAGATTCAAGTGAGTACTACATAGAATAGCAAGCTTCATAATTAAGAAATTTGATCCATTTTATTTTGCTGCAGTATCTGATCTATTTGTTCAAAGACACTGCAACCCCAGAGGTACCAGACCTCTTGAGCCTCACAAAACTGCTGCTGTCCAGGAAGAGAAACAGAGAACGATACAGAGCTGGGAGGGGGCAGAGAGAGATTTTTATTGGAAGCTGTTAAAGTGGTTGCTATGAGACCTTCTCCAGCTAACACAGGCACAGCAGTGAGTGTGAGGCTGATAAATCATAGCTCTTGCATTATACCTTCCCTTTCTGCCTTTTTTTTCCCCTAAGACAGCTTTTATAGTTGTTTAAGATCAGAGAAAACACCTGCCAGTTGCTTTTTCTTCTGTTTCGCTCCCTTCTGCTGTCTCGTGCAAGATGGAGCTAGAAAATGCAATGATCAGCTCCTCGAGCAGTTCTTCAGCAGGCTCCAGAGAGTACAAGGTGGTGATGCTGGGAGCAGGGGGAGTTGGCAAAAGCGGTAAGTTTCAGCAACAATATTGTGGGGGAGAAGGGGTGAATTGGGAGTGGGAAGATCACAGGACAGGGGCATTGCTTAATGAGGGGTTTCGTTCCCCTTTCTCTTGCACATGGCTTGGATAAAAGACTATAGTTCGTGACTGGGGCAATGAGTCAGCTTAGTTTGTTACAGACTGAAGCACTGCAAGCCTTTTTAATTGGTTATTTGTGTAGAACTGACCTTGGGTCTGTTGTGAGTGAGGAGAGAGCAGTCAGAGTGCTGCTGTGAGTTTAGCAGCAAGTGCCCGTGTCACTCTCCCACTTGGTGAGGGGTGGTGGTTTGCCGGACAGTGTGGATGTAACTTGTTGGCCTGATGGTCCTTGTGCTCAGGCAGAAATCAAACTAACTGCAAAGTCAGCTGTACAGAGAAGAGTGTGGAGGATGCCTGCAGTGACTCTGTTTTCTTCTCCACATCTTTTTTTTTTTTTTTTTTTCCAATTTTTTTTTTGCTGAGTGTCATTGTGGCTCAGCTGGTTTCAGTCTCCTCTCCAGTCCGGACAGGTACAGCATGCCTGCCTGAGTCTCACTCAGGCTCCAGACTATGAGGCAGACTTTCAGCATATTTTAATATCTCTGTCCGTAGCTGGCAAGATATGCTAGTGTTTGACAATGATATCTCTTCAGAGGAGTCATTATTTTCTCTGGACAGTGTTTTCTTTTTCCCAGATATTATCAGCCTTGATTTATTCTCACTGAAAATAGCATTCTCTGTTCATACAAAGACTTTGCTGAACATGCAGAGTTTGTCTCAGAAGTCAGTATATTGAGCTGGCCACACAACAAGAATTTGATTACATCTTCTGGAAATACGATAGAAAAACAGAAAGAGAAACAAAATTACAAAAAGCAGGATAANATAATATAATATAGTAAATACATCCAGGCTAGATTCCAAAGAATTTTCAGGATAAATAGCTGTGACACTAAACTGTAATAACTGTGTAGATCAAACAAGTTTTATTTATATTCAAGCAATAAAATGAAGTAGAGGTGCAAAAAGTTAAAAATTGTGACTGAAAAAAATTTTCTTTCTGTATCCATAATTTTTGTGTTCTGGTTATATTTGGCTTCAACTTCTGTGGCACTTTCAGTGAAAGCAATTTCCCATCAGTACTGCTTCACCAAGCAAACAATTCTTGCACAGATGTTACTATATAATCACTATATAAAATGAGAAAGAACAAAATATTGGTAATCTTAGAGTAAATTTCTGCAATTTCAAATTATCTCTTCCATGGAAAAGCAGGTAACCAGGATATGCCTGGAACTTTCAGTAAAATATCACTTCTTTCTTCTTTTTCCCTTTTTTTTCTTTTTTTTTTTTTTTTTTTTTTTTTTTTTTTTTTTTTTTTTTTTTTGTTTTTGTTTTTGTTTTTGTTTTTTCTTCTTCCCTGAGTGTGTCCAAAAGATGGCTGCAATTTTTCCCCCTCCAAACATATGTTTGTAAGAATAATGTAATTTTGAAAACTTGTTCACCACAAAGTGTTACAAACTATACTACTTTCACAGCATGAATGAATCGTAACAGCCAAACTTTTTACGTACATGGAGGAAATGTCCAAGTTTCCGTTTACTATTAGATAACAGCTGAAATCACAAATTTAGGTAATTCAAATCTCTGTGTTCAGAAAATGTTAGCTGTTAACTTAATGAGAATAAATCCTTTAAATCTGTGGATTGCACAAGGTATGATGCACCTCCGTAGCTGAGAACCACATACTTAACAACTAGAATCATGTGGTCTAAAGAAAAAAAGATGGGATTAAGTGGATATTTATAAAATTCTATACGATTAATGAAAACTTTCTGTTGTTATCCCAAAAGTGAAACTTCTGGGTGAAAAAAAAAATGCCCCAGCAACCAAGCATTATTAAGAGTTTACAAGAAGGGAGGTGGGCAGTTCACCATTTACTGGCTATGAACTTCTGATGTGTAATGGACCCGAAATACTTCAGTAGAATCCTGAGAGATAGTCCAACTGATGGAATTCAGATAGAGATAAGTAAAAATAGATGTCATTCCATAAATCATTAATTCATTCTGACTGTTACATAAACAGGATTAATTTACACTGGATTAAAAGCAGAAAAAGACCTTAATGACTACTTTCATTCCACAAGGTGAGCTCTGCTTTCCTCTAGTGACCTAGATTTGCTGTATCCAGGAAGTTATGAATTTAACCATAAAAATGGATCACAGTAGAAAAAGGATGAAAGACAAAAAAAAATAGTTCAATTCCTAATTTTGATTTTGACAAATCAATGGTATGTGGTTTCATGTATTGATAACATCCTGCCTTTTTTTCCTATCTTCTCCCTCCTTCTTTGCTTTAAAGTAATGATAAAAACAGTAACAGCTGGGGTTAAATTACTGAGTGGGAAACCTCTTTTGGATGAAAGCCTTTCCATTCCTCTATTCACTCAAATATTAAATAATTCAGGTTTAGAATGAATTTTCCATAGGAACCAAGCCACAAAAATGTTAGATTTCTTTTTACCCTGGATGTAGTTCACTTCTAGAGATCCCCTGGGCATTTTGATCTTCTGTTTCCAACCCTCCCCTGCTTTCTTACTGAGCCACTTGTGCACAGCGTGGAATGAGGAGGAGGAGACCAACAACGGATGTTGTTTTGGCATTGATGTTCGCAAAAAAATTTTCTTTGGATTAGTTAAGCTTGTCTCTTCACTTCTCTGCTCCAAGATGGCAGACTGTCCAGGAGGACAGCCAGCACCCTTTTGTTTTGGCTATTCAGTCTGGGGTAAATTTCACAGGAACTGGTGAAAGAAGATGAACTCAGTGCATTCAAGTCTGGCACCCATCACATACAGAGTAATAACGAGTAAACTGAAAATGGTTTGAGAATTGTTCCTTAAGCGTTCTCACATTTCAAAATCAATTCTGGAAAACTAATAATAATTTAAAAAAAAAGTCTTCCACTATTTTATAGGAGGAAAAAGCACCACCTCAAAATCCGGAATTTGGAAGGAACAGGTAATAGTTGTGTATAATTAAAATGTACAAAGCTAGACATAAATTTCTATAGGAGTTGATTTCTGTACTCTTATTATGGAGTATAGATTCCCTAGAATGAGTTATCCTTTCTAAGGCTTCTGAAAACAGAATTCTTTTTGTTTTCAGAGCAATATGTAAATTTATTATGTTATGTAAGTTGTGTTCAACAAGAACATCAAGTAGAGCCGGATGTGAGTCCAGACCAAAGTTACGCTAGAACCAGTAATTAAATTGGAATTAGACTGAAGTAAAAAACCTAAATTTTCTATTGACTCTCATTCAATTATAGTCCATATCAAAATGACGTATTTCTAATTATAGTTATAGTTAATAGTATAGTATAATTATAGTTATAGTTAAGTAAAAATGAGAATTTGACACTTGGTCTTCTCTGCTCTGATGACAAATATCAGGCCACGTCAGTACCACTCAAACCTACCTCAAGTTTCCTGACATAGAGTTCAAACCCTAAGAACCTTAGCTATTTTGAAACCCGTTTTGCTCACAAATACCTTCAGAGATCAGTAAAAAAGGTGGTCTCATGGTCCTTGTCTGATGCAGATCAGACCTTTGTGTTTAGCTCTGTTTTTCAGTGTTACAAAAAAAAAATGCATAAAAGAGCCTTTCAGTCCTGAAACCATCCATTGCTGCCTTATATATAGCAAACCAATTACACAGATAACAATACTTAACTGCAGCACATTCTGCAAAACATTAGTGATGATTAACCCAGGCGTTGCACAGTGACTACTAAAATTAACAAATTGATGCACCTGTGCAACTGAATAAAATAAAAAACCTCTCTCTGATGAAAAATTATTACCTAAGCAATCTCCAAATACTGATCAGATTGCATCATAACCCACCTTTATGTGCAACTTGGCTGAATAAAAGTGTTATTTTAGTGTTTTCTTGTTTGTTTGTTTGTTTGTTTTTTTCCTAACCCAAGTTAATGATGATTTATTTAAGGCTGAAGATGATTTACAGTTATTCCAGGTAAATAAAATTACATGTTTATTCATAGCATAGGTGTATCATAGATGCAACGGAATTTCTTGTTAGCTGTCTCAAGAAAGTTGCATTTCAGATGAGAAGAGGAATTTTTCAAAATTAATAAATATCTCTTGCTAATAACAAAGATTTTTATCTTGGAGAAAATGTTCATTTTTCAATATTTATTTCTCAAACTGATTGCCAGGTGATCTGTTGCCACCCTACAAAATTTGAATATATTTTAAAATAATTGCCCCAAGACTTTTGTAAAATGAATATATTTCCAGTTTTATTATATATTGGAAAGTATTCCAAAATGTATTTCCAGGCTTCAATCTTAAAAAGAATAAGAAAGAGGAAAAGAAGAAATTAAGAAAATAATCCCTCAGGAATATTGGAGGAATAGTGTGAGGAAATGTATTCTCAGCCTGGGCTGGCTAAGAGAGACATTCTTACCCATCAATTTCCTTGATTTTTCTTTTTTTCTTTTTTTTCTTTTTGCCAGTGTGGCATAAAGGCTATGTTTCTACAGATGCAGGTGACTCATCCAATTAATTTCAAGATCATGTGTACACAATAACTTCCAAAATGTGTGAAAACAATTATGTTCTCTGTGATGTGGGAACTCCAGTATGAGGAATTAGATTAAATCTGCAATTTTCTTTCCTTTATGTGCTTGACTGCCCTTTTTTTCTGAACCAGTTTTACCTCTTATTCTGCCTGGATAAAGCAAATTATGTGCCTATTATTTTCAAGCATGTCCTTACAACAACAGTCCCCAGTAAACAGAGCACCCTGGAGTGTGTGCTGGAGAGCTGGCCCACTCCAGCTGTTTGTAAACTCCCTGGAGATAAATTAATGAATGATCCAGGTTACCCTGAAAAGGATGAAGGGCAAAGGTAGAGATTTCACTGGTATCAAAAGTGCTGAGCTTGAAAAGCACCACTTGGGCCTGCTGATGCTGTTCTCACCCCGTCACAGGGCTCGGTGTCACAGAGCATACTCCAGACATTGATCAAACACCTCAGCAGCCATTTTTATTGGAGGGGGTTGGTTTTGATTTGGTTTCTTACTTTCCCCAGGAATATTGTCAGGTACAGCTATGCTTCCCTAAACGCCTGGTAAATGAATCAAAGGAAAGAGTCTGGTTTTCTATCATATCCTGAGGCAAGCCAATCACCAGGATGAAGGTGTTGGATTTAGTTACTGCTCAGTATGAGTCAAGGTGAAAAAAATTCCCTTTCAAGTGCTTGGGCATGCTGTGGATTACAGTTAAGGCAATCTAAGTTGCTTTGTTCCCCCTCAAAGTCAATATAAGTATAGTTTTTGGTGTCTTAATTTTTCCTGCTTCTCCTCTAACTGCAAAAAATGCTAGTTTTTATTCAACTGGAGAAGAAATTGAGATACCTAATTAACAAAGACACACATCTGTATGCCATCTGAAAAGGATTGCTTGTTCCCTCATCATTCTCTGTCTGAAACAAAAAAAACGTAATCCAGATTTTTAATTCCTTGGTGGTTTCAAGGACATTATTCTACTTATTCAGACTGAAAAAAAAAAAAAAAAAGAAGAAGAAAGATGAAAGAATATCTATTTTTTGACTACAGGCAAACTTCCTTGCTTGGTAACAGTTCTGAAAGGGTGAGGGTACTGACCATTCAAAATGACATATAAATTCCCTTGGTCACTTCATAGTACTGCCTGCAACCTCTGATTAGCTGTGACCTGGTGTAGAAGTGACAGCGTGAGGCTGGGGAAGGAAGGGAGGAGACAGAAGAACTCTGACAGTGCTGCAGACCACAGCACATGGTAATACTTCTTGACAATTACGTATCCATGGAGAAAAAATCCTAACTGAACGCCCAAAGCCACCAGCTATGTTTGTCATGTCTGGGATGCTGCAAACTGAACAGCAGCCACAGTTCTGATGCAGAATTGCAGGTGTTTCACGCAAAATAATGGTGGTGCACGTTGTGTTTTTGTCATGCAAAAGTAAACAAACACCTTGTAGAGAAGGGCCACCAGTGCCAGACAATCACACCCCTGGTTTTGGGAAACTTCCAGTTTTCTCATAAACGAGGTTAAGCTCTGGATACTGTATAAAGGCAGAGTTCCTGGTAGGTTTGTGACCTTTGATAACAAAACTGTCCATGTGTTTTAGGTTCCTTCATAGGTAGGCAATTGAATTTGTTTCAAGCTCAATTTTGTGTAATTCCAACTTCTAGACACTTTATCTTATCTCTTTGTTAACAACTTCGAGAGAATCCATGTTTTCTGTTAATACTTGCAGAAAATGATGAGTGCACACCTCGATCGTCTTTCACAGCAATACTCTGAGTATCTGAAACCTCACTTGTAGGACCTTATTTTCCTGCTCAGAGCATCTTTTATGCTTAATTAAAAAGCCCTAATATTTCCACATCATTTTCTGAGTATGAATTCCAAAAATTCGCATTGTCTCCTAATAATTGCCTTACTAGAAGGAAGAATGCCTACTGGTTTCCTCTGTAGAGTTATTTTTGTTCCTCAGAGAATAATGAATTCTTTTATTCGGGTGTAGTTCACAGAGGTCACATACAGAGAAATATCTGTAGTAACTTGCTGCTATTTTCTCTTTCCCCCAGTGCAGTCACCTGTGCTATCACTCCTCTTGTGATGACCTAAATCCTGCATTTTCATATGTGTTATCTTATTTGGGACCATAGAATCTGAGAATTTAAATAATTCTGGCCTCCTTTCTGATATTCTTCATTTATCTTTGGTGTATATGTTATCCACTTAAAAGGATTAAATACATTATTTATTAATCAATTTCTTTTGCCTATGGGCAGACCTGGTGGACAGAGCTGTTTGCCTCAGGGAAATGAGTTAAAGATGTTTTCATTAATTTGGCAGTTCACACAATTCAATGGTTAGACGGGTGGAGGATTCAATTATGCTCTCTATATTTAGTTGGCAGGGGGGGTGTTCTGCATGTGAGATACCAGCTTGATGCTGATAAATCTGTCTGGAGTCCTGGATTCTTCAGCAGTAGAAGATGTCTGATAAATAGGACAGAGTTCAAAGAAAACCAACACAGATGATAAAAGGAGTGACATAATATGATTTATGATGACAAATGACTATGACTATATTCAAATAGCTGCTGTAGACAGTAATTTATGATTCTTTATTGTGCAGCTTGCATATGTATACAGTGATCCAAGGTAAATGGATGCAGCTGTGATGTTGTGTTGGTTTAACACCACCTGGTTTTCGGTGGGGGTGGGAGAAAAGCGCTCGAAACGTCTATGTCCAGCACAGAGCCAATCGCTGAAGGCTCTGATGATGGGCAGGTTACTAGCCCAGTTAGACAAGCTGGTAACACCTCTGTGAAGACATATTTAAGAAAGGAAAAAAAGAGAAGGAAGCTCTCTTTTCTTCTCTTGAGGGGTGATGAGGTGGCCACCAGGGCCGCACGGCCAGGGCCTTCCCAAGGCCAAGACCGCGTGGCCGGGGCCGCCCACATGGTGCTGGCGAGGACCATGTGGCCAGCGACAAAAACATGGCAAGCAATTCCCCGATATGGAGCCCAGAGGAAATCAACCTTTTCAGCGCAACGATGCTCTAGAAGAACTTTTCAATTGATGGAACCTGAGAACAAACAAACTTACACACACCGACTTTGTCTCAAGTCAGAGAACAGGAAAAAGTGAGGACATGTGAGGAGAACCAACATGGTGGCACCGAGGTCAGTGAAAAGAAGAAGGAGAAGGTGATCCAGGCATTGGAGCTGAGATTTTTTTTTCTACAAGCAATGGTGAGGACTATGATACAACAAACTGTTTCCCTGTAATTCATAAGAGCATGGGGGGATGCGGAGATCCACTCGCAGCCTGTGAGAAAGAGTGTCCACGCTAGAGTGAGGGGATGCCCAAAAGCTGTAATCTAATAAGGAACTCGAGCAGAGAGAGAGGACCTTTGTTTCCAGAGATAGAGAGCCTTTGCTTCCCAACTAGAATAGGTAATCCTTGAAGGACTAAACCCCATGAACAAAAGTGACCCACACTACGCAGTTGTGGGAAGACTGCTTGGCCTGTGGGAGGGACTCAAGTTACAGCAGGTTCAGGCAGGACTGCTACACGTGAAAGTTGAAATCATGCTGGAAAAGTTTACAGAGAACTATCTCCCGTGGGAAGGATCCCACGGCACAGCAGAAGAAAGAAACTCTTTTCCTTAAGCGTACTGAAGTAAGATTTTTAAGAACTGAAAGACTGACCAAAACCACCTCATGTTTTGTCTCCTTGTGTGGTTGGTGGAAAGAGGGAGGGACTGGGAAGGAAAGGTGTTCTAAAGGTTTATTTTAGTTATCATTACCCTTTTTATTTTAATTCTGTTAATAAATTTTCTTTATACTGTTCAAGTTTTGAAACTGTTTTTCCTTAAAGTGTTTTTCCCTTAATCCTTATCTCAACTCAAGAAGTTTCTGTTTTAATTCTCCCTCCTCTGCTCAACTATACCAGACAAAAATAAGTGAATAGTTTTTTTTTTGTGGATGCCTGGCACTTGACCAGCATCAAACCCCTACAGATGTGAATGGGTTGATCTATGCAGCTTCTCCCATCATAACATCCAGAGGCTGTTATATAAATACCAACCTGGATAAGGCTAGCAAATGAGCTGGTCACTTCCATGCTCCTTTGGAACAGGAGATGGAGAATTCGCAACATTTAAAAGTAATGAATATCAAGAGAATTACACATACATCCCAAAATTTTAAGAGGAAACTGGCCAGAATTGCTTAATGGAGAGTAACAAATTAAGTAATGAAATTAGAATTAGAACATGTATGATTAGTGTCTTCAAGACAAACTTCCTTTGGTCAATAAGAGTGGCATATGCCCTTAATGATTTGCTTAAAAGCAAGATGGAGCAGATTGTGGAAGAGTGTTTGAAAGGAACAGGCTGGTGAAAGTTTTGTTAGTCTAAGTGCTTTACACTAAGACAGAATAAATTACCAAGATTGAGCATTAAAAGGCAAATATACTTGAACAGAAAAAGCACTTAGAGTTTTCAAATTCTCTTATAGAGGAAAAGGACTACTGTTATCCTCAAAACTATGAGACGTGTTAAAAGTCATCAAGACTTTGGGCTGATGTGGCACTAATCATGTACATAGCCAGCAGTTTTCTTTGTGTTCAGGCTGCTAAACAGAGATCCTTAGGCTGGTCTCAAGATTGAATTTGTTTGTTCTGTATAAAAAAAAGTCATTTATGTTGCCTCAAACAGAACCAAAATGTGTCCTTTAGTGTATAAACGCTCCTGTAGAACTGGAAGCATGCTGAGGTAGCACCCTTAAAATACTGGCCACCTCATGTGTGGGTTGGGTGATGGTGCAGGTGGAAGGCAAACAGATCTGTTAGCTCACCTCTTACTGTTCACTGTTCCAGAGATGGAAACAGAATTTACTGATTCAGGGCCTTCACCTACACAGCTTCTGGTCAACAGTTATGAGTAGGACCCAAGGGAATGTCATGAAACTGAGCTGGGGGAGGTTTAGTTTGGATATTAGGAAAACGTTCTTCCCCCGGGGGGGTTGCTGGGCACTGAACAGGCTCCCCAGGGAATGGGCACAGCACTAGACTGACGGAGATCAAGAAACATTTGGACAATGCTCTCAGGCACAGAGTGGGATTCTTGGAGATGGTCCTGTGAAGGGCCAGGAATTGGATTTGATGATCCTTGGAAGCCCCTTCCAACTTAGGTAATTCTATCCTTCTAAGTGATTAGAACTCATGGAAGGTTCTAATAATGAGACTGCTTCTCATGGTGTGATTTATTGAAACAGAGCTTCACTTAGAGTAAAGATTTCAGTGACTTGTGCACTGCTCAGCTTTTCCCATTCACACTGCTTGCTATAAAGAGACAGAAAACCTTCCGGGCTCTTCCCCAGCAACAGGAATTGAACTATCAAGGACTCTCCTAGTTTCAGCCACACACAAATCTGCAGTTTGAAATGCCCAGATTGAAGTCTCAAATAAGGGAACAAGCACTGTTTCATGACAATGGCTGGGCACTGTCGGTATCTTTGCTGTAAACAATCTGTTGAGGCAGCCACAGGAACTGTTTCCCTTCCAAGCCATCCCTGCTGCTGAGCCAAGCCATCTGCAGCATTTTTGGCACGTGCTATCTGCTAGAATTTGGATGAGATAAATTCCATTAGGGACACTCTTGAAAGCACAATTAAGAGGTTTTTTTTCTTCTGTTGCTGCTTTCATCTCTTTTTTTCCCATACTTTCCATTTTATTCCCTTCCATTCCTCTGGTAATCCTTTCCCACTTTTAATTTGTTCTTTGACGTTAATTAGTCTCCCTTTATGCCTGCAAGCCTGTCTAATTTTCTCTCCTAGAAGCTGGAAGTCTCATCATGCTCACACAACTCCAGTGACAGGAATTGGGTGTTACCAGAGTTTTGTGCAGGGTCCCAGTTTCAGACGAAGTGTCTTGGGAAGACCCTTTTTTGCAAGCTCTAGAGATCTGCTAATGCATTATCTGCCCGCTAAGCAGTGGCGACACTGGCCAAAATCACTTTGTTTCAAGGTGGCTAGGGAACATCCAAAAGATGAGGGTGTGAATGCAAAAGACTGTCTCAGGAGATGCCAAGTTGGACTATTGTGTATTTGGTCTCCAAAAAAGTTGTTTTTAACTCACGTGGTCAGTGTTTTATCTTTTCATTAAAACCCTAGAACTAAACTAGTTATTTCAGGCGTCCCAAAGGTGGGCTCACAAATGTTCATAGGATTTAAAAATTAATTTCATAAGCTTTGGCAAGGTAACAGCTGTAATCAGCTAAGAGACTGATGCACATATCTTTTCTTCAGCTTACACTGTCTACAGTTATGAGAGGAGCTGTTGTGTAATTTCTTTCCTTGCAATCTCCTTGAAGTGCTAATGTAATTCTGTAATTCTTGTCCATTTTCACATGCCCAAAATAAAGGAGTCCTAGCTGAAATTCATATTCTCTGTCAGAGCCTGTGATTCCTTTACTGACTTGATTGCTGTCAGATTCTGTGATTCCTTCAGTAACTTTACTAGCCTACTACCTGCATGACAGCTTGTTGTATTACACTGAACTTTTCCTTATTGAACAGGATCTGCACTGCCTTTACAGAAATGTCTCTTTAGCAGCTTGCAAAATGTGTACTGTTGGTTTAGATTTTTATTCAGAATGTTCAAAACCAAAGCCAAGTGTTGTCAAATTCTCAGTTGTTTCAAAAACAACTGGCTTCTTAAGCCATTCAGGATGCCTGGCAGGCTTTAAGATTCCCCTCTCTCTAAATTTTTTCCAGACTTTCTTATATAGAAATGATGTTCTCAGTTTGATTAAAAAGCAGTCATTAGACATTTTATTCACAGTGAATAATCTTATTTGGGTTGCCTGGTGACCTGGTCATTTGATCACTCATCACACACAGTATGCCAGAGCTCTCCTCTGTGCACTATCTGACACTGGGTACAGCCAAAAGATGTGTTCCTGGGCTTCACGGGGTCTCCTTATATTTGTAGATATGCTCTAGAAACACATTATTTCTCTCCTGGGATTAGAGGAGAAAAAGGAACAATCTATTACAGTAATCAAGTAGCCCCCCTATGAGCTCCAGAAACCGGGTTCTTGTGCCTTTCTTCCACTTAAAGCAGTTTCAGTGGATTTCCCAGAGTAAAAAAGAAAGTGAATTTGCAACATAATCTCTCTCTCAGTGCACACTCTGCTTACTGGTCTGTTCCTATAAAAGTGGAAGTCAAAAGAGCCATTTTTCAAATCTTTCCCAAGATACTTAAAAGTTATTAAATGCCTGACAGAACAAGGAGTGCATCACGTAAGTTACCTCTTTTTTTTTTCTTTTCTCCAGGTAACATGCTCAAAATGACAATTGGCTATGATATTTGATGGTGAGGAAGGGGTTAGGAAAAGTCAAAAAAGATATAAAAGAAACAATCCAAGCAGTTGGTATGGGAAATGTTAACAGACGTCAACAACCAAGAATAGAGAACAAGACAATAAAAAAAAAAAGACACATAGAAAAAGATAGAGAAAACAGAAAACTGGGAACAGATGACAAAAGCAATGATAAGGGAGTAAAGGGATAGAAGGAATATGCAGAAATTTGTACTTCAAAGAGCTTTGGTTTCAGATGCTGTTCTTCCGCTGCAGTTATCTTACCCGGTGCTAATAGTCCATGGTCATATCCCAATACCTGCTGCGTGTACTGGTGGCCAAAATGTACACAGAAGTCATGTTAGGGAATCATTTTCCTGCCTCTGTGACTTCTTATCCTGTGTTTCTCACTCACTGGCTCCCTGGAGTAGAAAGCTGGAGAGGCATCATCACAGCTGTAGACTGGTGTGGGTCAATTTCTTCTGCCAGGGAACAAGCCATAGGACAAGAGAAAATGGCGTCAAGTTGTGCCAGAGGACGTTTAGGTTGAAAGTTAGGAAATATTTCCTCAGTGAAAGGCTGCTCAGGCATTGCAACAGGCTGTCCAGGGCAGTGGTGGATTCACCATCTCTGGAAGTATTAAAAGAACTTGTGCATGTGGAGGCTGGGGACATGGTTTTTTGGTGATCCTGTCAGTGTTGAGTTAATGGCTGATCTTGATGATCTTAAGAGGTCTTTTCAAACCTTATTTTTCCTGTGATTCTGTGATTCTAAATCTTCTCAGCACAGCCCTTTTTTGCTCTCCTCAGCCATGTACAAGGCTGTGTGAATCTAACATTAATATAAATTTATGGGGTGCTAGGCAAAGCGATGCTTCTCATGCGTGGTTTTCTGACAACCATCCAGAACACAGAGGAGTCTGTGGGCCCCAGCCTTAGCAATATGTAACACCCTGTGAAATCAGTGGGAGGCACAAAATTTGTCAGACTCTTCTGTGTTCTTTGAAGAACTAGATTCCTCCACACAGAAGAATATTCAGTGGAATAATGAATCACAGTGATGCTAGAAGGATATCTCCTTTGGTACCAGGAAATAAAATTCTGTTTTCCCCCAATCTGGGAAAAAATGACAAGATGCAAAACAAATATATGTGTATTTCTATATGTTTTCCCTTATTCTTTGTGACCCAGCTCTTACCTTTGCTCTCACTCCCCAGCTTTTACTGCTCATAACGATATAAACAAACTGCTACTTCACTATAATAAATTTTGAACAAGTGGCAGTAGGAGGAAAAATCAAAACAAAAAACCAGTGACTATAAACATTTTTATCATTTTATGATTTAAATACATATATCCCTGAAACATGCTCATGTAAGGTTTATTTAAGTGTAAAGTAACACGCATTTTCACTCTTTAAGGAAAATAGTTGTTAGTGCCAATGTGTTATTCAAAGAATTTATAGAAAGCTGTGCAAAATTCAGTGAGATAACCACTTGTGCTGATTGGCAGTGACAGTATATTCAAAGAATAGGATTACTTGGTGATTGAAAGCTTTTATTCCTCAGTCTCATTTACCTAAAAATAACTATGGATCAAAATGGCTTGAGAAGCTGCATTCTATGTTTCTAAAGCATCACTGTACATACTGGATAAGTATTAGTTCATTAAGTTTTAAGTAGTATTTAAACCAGTTTTGTGTGTTAGGATACTTTAGGGTGGTGTAATTCAAATACATTTTCAAGCTTGTGAATAAGATGCATTTCTGATTGGCTTTAGGTAGGAAAAACGCAGACATTGAAATTTTTATTCCGAGAAATTGTTAATTGTTCCTTTTCTGATTCTGAGCATTACAAATGAAGCAGGTAAAAGTCGTAGGCAGTGAGTACTTTACAGGGCTGGAACTCTTGGGAATATCTTTAGCACCACTGATGTTAATTTAGTCACAACAAAAAGCAGGGTGTGGATTGGGAACAGATGAGATATGTTGCAGTCAACATGATTGCTCAGGAAATGACCTAGGTAGACAGAATAACCAGTTTTCACTGTGATGAGGGTTTCTGAGGGAATCAAATGTTTCTCTGGCTCACAGTCAAAGTTCAATGTCACAGACGAATACAATGAATAATTCTTTTCAGGTTAAGTGCATAACAAGATGCTAAAAAATCATTAAGAAGTTGGTGATAGAATTACTTGCCTCTGAGTACTAATTCCTTCCACCCACTTTTATCTCTTTTTTTCTTGCAGGCTCTCCCTTTAAATGTATGGTAGAATTTATGAGAGAAGTAGGAAATGTAAAATACCACCTGTTTATGTTAGTAAATGGTGTGGAGCCCATGCTATCTGTCAAAATTCTTTTTATTTTTCCCATAAACTTACTGGAAGTGTATTTCCTGCCAATAAAATATTTTACCAGGAATATGGCAATGTGGAAGGGCTTAGATTTGAAATCTATTGTGAAAGGGTTTTCTGTCCCCATTTTATTTTATTTTATTTTATTTTATTTTATTTTATTTTATTTTATTTTATTTTATTTTATTTTATTTTATTTTATTTTATTTATTTTATTTTATTTTATTTTATTTTATTTTATTTTATTTTATTTATATGCCTGATTTATTTCTATATTTATATTAATCTCAGGATGTTTAACATATGATGAATTTCTCACAATGGCACAGTGTTTAAAAGTTACCTATCTTCAGAACCCTCTCTAGTTATACTGACAACCAAATACATATTTGTTTATCTAGTGGAAAACCAAGATAGGATGGGCCTTATTTGTTCCGTCAGTGTCTTATGTGTCATATCTGTTCAGCTCAGTGATTACTGTCAGTATTGTGGCATTTAAAAGAAGACCTGAAGAGAGTGGAAATGCAATTTGTGTTCTGTGCTGCCTCACGCATCACAAAGAAAACTGGCAGCTTGACCTTAGCAGTAGAGCAGAAAGAATACAGCTCTTTTTTTTTGTACACTGAGAGTTCCAGCCAAATGACTGCATCTTAATGGGGAAGTCACTCACTCCAGAGTAGGCCGGGAGGGGAGGGAAACAGGGAAATATTGTGCAGCTGAAGAAAAACAATCTGCATTTGTTCCTGACTCTCTATTTGAAATTTCCGTGGAATGCCTCGACCCCTATTTTCTGCCCTACTCACCAAAATATCTGAATTAAAATGGTTAGAGCAGTGTGTGGTTAAGTGGGATGGAGCAGCGAGAGGGAAAGATGCAGGAATTGCCCCAGTAATTTCTGTAGATTTGGAGAAAAGCATCAGATGGTATTGTGTCCAGCTAATATTATAGCACAGTTTATAACGGAATTGAAAAGGCAATGAACCTCAAGAGTGTTTTGTGTTTGATACATTATAGAAGAGAACAGCTAACAGGATTAATATTTCTGGGTTACAGGAGAGTTTCTAAAGTTTAAAACCTAAGCCTTTGGTTAAGCAATTACAGTGGATGGATCACAGCCAACATCCAACAGCAATTATAGCGGATTGATACAGCTTACTCCCCAGTCCTACAGGAAAGAAAGAAAGAAGGAAAGAAAGAAGGAAAGAAGGAAAGAAGGAAAGAAAGAAGGAAAGAAGGAAAGAAGGAAAGAAGGAAAGAAGGAAAGAAGGAAAGAAAGAAAGAAAGAAAGAAAGAAAGAAAGAAAGAAAGAAAGAAAGAAAGAAAGAAAGAAAGAAAGAAAGAAAGAAAGAAAGAAAAGAAAGAAAGAAAGAAAGAAAGAAAGAAAGAAAGAAAGAAAGAAAGAAAGAAAGAAAGAAAGAAAGAAAGAAAGAAAGAAAGAAAGAAAGAAAGAAAGAAAGAAAAAGAAAAGAAAAAAAGAAGAAAGAAAAGCTTGTGGCTTGAGATAACAGTTTAACATCTGAAGCAAAAGCTGTGAGTACAAGCAAAGTAAAATTGAGAATTTATTTAATTCCCACTGGCAGGCAGACTTTCAGCCAATTTCTGAAAAGCAGGGCCTCAGCAGACATTATGGCTGCTCAGGAGTACAAATGCCATAACCATGAATGATCCTGCTTCCTCCTGCTTTCCTTGAGCTTTTATTCCTGAGTTGGATATAACACGATGTGAATATCTCTCTGATCAGTTCAGATCAGCTGTGCAGCTGTGTCTCCCCACAGGTTCTTGACTACTCCTGCTGGAGGCAGAGTGGGAAAAGGGAAAAGCCTTGATGTGATGCAGAACAGTTCAGCACTGACCCAAACACTGGTGAATTATCAACACTGGTTAAGTCACAGAACGAAAACCTGCCAGCATATGGGCTGCTGTGAAGAAAATTAGCTCCATCACAGCCACCTCCAGTACAGCAATTTATAGTGTGGAAAGGAGTGAAGGAGATATGGGGCTTTTTTGTAGTTCATGTCTATAACATTACTGTATTAACTACACGTTGGTGCTGACATGCTCTTCTGTTTTCTTGAAATGTTGGAGGCTGAAAATCCTGTGGTAACCAGCATTATTTTCCTTCTCTTTCCTCCTTGTTTATAATTTGACTCAACAAAACTACCTGTTTTTAATTTGTTTTCTCTCTTTTTGTAGAAACATGATAGTTTGAAACCAACTGCTGTTGGCACGGAGGTATTTGTGCTCTACCCCTTACCTATATATGGTTTGCTTGAAGGCCATCTGAAATATTTACTGTCCAGCTGTGTTTCTGGGGAACACCACCACTGAATCCAGCTGAGTCTTATGGTCAGGTGCTGAGGTATTTACATAGTGCTTGAATTTTTTTTTCACACAAAAGGAAGTCTATGGCATACTACTTTTGCTGCAGCTGAAATGAGGATAACACATTTATTGTGCAATTACATCATCATTGGCAAGTGGTGGGTCAGCATCACCAGCTTTTTTCTGCCATTTCTAAAGTACCTGTAGTTCCAAGGAGAATTAAATCACTTAGATGCCTTTCCTGGAAGGAATCTCTCCAAGCCCATAGTGGCCAGTATTGCACTCATCCTCCACAGCAGATCTTTAATTCCAGTTTCGGGTTTCTCCGTACAACAAAGTATTTCTAGGTCAGTCTGGGAAGCCAGGCTGCTTTTGAAGCCCAGGACTGTTCAATTCAGCTGTTCTATTACAGCTGAGGAAGTCTGAGCCAGCATCAACCATATGCAGGAACCAGACACAAAGCAGCCGGTCCAGGGGAATTGGTCAGCAGCATTCCCTCTGTCAGGGCTGGTGCCGTGTGGGACAGATACCTCAATAGCAGTGCTGTTGCTCTCATGATCTCTGAAACACCGGATGCAGTACTCATTGTCCAGGTGGTTTTTTTTAAAGGCCTGATAATTTCTCGGTCTCGTCAGGATTTTTGGCAAATTCTTAGATCTGCTGAGTGGCAGGGAATGGTTACTCAGAACCTCTGTATTGAGGAATGCAGTGAACAAGATTGACAGTTATTAAAGGTAGAAGAGTCCTTCTATCTTTGTCCTTCTTTCTTTCTGTTAAAATAATTTGATAGATATAAATGCCACAAAAATGTATGTAAAAATAAAAAAATAAAACTGTTTTCCTCCCTATTTTATCTGATCTAATGTAGTGCTTAAGACTGTATTTTGTGGATGTGTATTTCTGTGTTGTTTCCCCTGTCACCATCTTGGACCATACTTATTTTTGAAAAATTATCTGTTTGTTAGTTTTTGGGCACTGAAAAGACACAGAAAGCTGTTTGAAAGTGAAGTCTTGTCTAATTGTCCCTAGACAGCCATAAATCTTTTCCTGGGTTTTCATTTTCAGTTTCTCAATTCATAAATGTGCCTGATTAATATTTTCATAATTTACTTATAAATAAAAAGAAATTTAAGCTACATCATTTGTAGCAATCAAATCACTGGTGTTGCGGAAGCTGATGCACATGCTGGTTGAAGTAAGAAAAATACTGCAAACACATTTCATGAGTAAATGTAGATATCTTTCTCGTCTAAACTTCCCAGTCCCCTGATACTGTAACTTGGGGCCATGTTGCTCTGATTATCTGATGGCAAAACTTGCATTGGAAGACAGAGTTTTAACCTTTCCTGTGATTTACATATTTTGTCGTCTTTTTTGGTCTAGTGTCCACCTCTCTGCTCCTGTTTCCCATCAGTAAAATGAGACCAGAAGTATTTGCCGTCCTTTGTAACAAGCTTTCTGAACTTCAACTGCAAAATACCTTTTTAAAGCTTATACATCTTTGCAGATGCTTCAGCCACAACCTGTCATTATGTGCAGCATAGTTCCGTAACTGGTGCCATGTGACAAGTTCTTTGAACCCTATCCAGCAGTGCCATCTCAATAATCAAACTAATATATATGAGATAAACGCTAAAATAAATTCTGTAAAGATGATACAACTAGGCACAATGGCTCAAGGTAAGAGAATCTACAATACATTCTGGTAAATTAAACAATCAGTGAAATCAGTGTGTATCTCTTCAAACAGAACTTTGAATACAGTACATAGGTTTAGATGAGATATCAGGAAGAAATTCTTGGCTGTGAGGGTGGTGAGGCCCTGGCACAGGGTGCCCATAGAAGCTGTGGCTGCCCCATCCCTGGAAGTGCTCAAGGCCAGGTTGGACGGGGCTTGGAGCAACCTGGGATAGCGGAAGGTGTCCCTGCCCATGGCAGAGGGTGGAAAATATCCCTTCCAACCCAAACTATTCTATGATTCTATAATGCTTGCTTCCTACAACTACTGGCTTGTTGAGCAGACGTGGAGGCACAACCAGCTCCTTCTTGTCCATGTTTTGGGCAGGGCTCAGTATTGTTCCTCTTCCCTGGGATTTACACCCAAGCAGAAACTCCAAGAGACAAATAGTTTATTTCAAACCTTGATGAACTTAAATGTGACACATCTCTTTAGGTGTTCAACACTCAGGCAGATTTCCAGAAAGAAGCATTCAATAAATTCTGTGGGGAGAAATTTGGATTCTAAAGCTAACTAATGCAGATAACACTCTGAATCTAGATGTCTAGGCTCTCTAAAGTCCATGGATTGAGGAGGACAGCATTAAACATTTAATGTTTTCTATCTGAGAGAAACCTGGATAAGTAGGCAACTGGGATGTAAAGTTGTCAGAGGGAAGGTGGGAATAGCCATAATTCAATTGTTGGCAAGGATGATTGATGTAATCGATGCCAAGAGTTTTTGAAAATGATAAATTGTAGCATTCAGTAGCAGTTCCTATTATTGCAAAATTTAACAGTGTTTCCTCTTATTTATGTAAGATGCATGGGCTGGAATAACTCAAATTTGTTTTGAATATGTCTTTCCTCTATTAAAACCGTCCATAGCTGTGGTGAAAAGAATGACCTTGTTTAAATTGAAAATGCATAGTGTACTCATCAGTGTGGTGTGTATCTTCCTCAGACCTTAATCCACTCAGTATGTGAGATTTTTCAGTCCCTAGGCTAAAGAGCTAGTTTCTTTTAGCTCCTGCAGACTAATGAATTTAACTTTGGAGTTCCCTAACACAGTAGCCTTCAACATGCCCAGAGGCAAAGATTCCAGTTACATTCTGCTTTTATTAAAGCAAGTTAGATTTATGAATTTTTTATTTTCAGCAAGGCAAACAGTAAGCATTGCCTGTCCTACTGCAATCTTCTTTTCATCCATTTTGCATTGGAAACAATTTAACTTCTACACATGACAAAACTGGGAACCGGTTATTTAGACAGTCTTAATTTTGTTTGGAGAAGGTACCTTAGATTTTTGTAGATATTTTACAAAAAGTATGTTGCTGCAAATAGCTTTAAGGATCTCTTAAGAAAGAAACAACATCACAAAGTACACCTCTGCAAGGAGTATTTTTAATCTTAGAGCAGCTAGGTTTTCCAGAAGTGCAGGATTGAAGGCAGCTGACAGGTTGCAAGACTTTGCTTTGCTTGCATTCAGGCAGACAATTCTTACTAGACAGTTACTTGATATTCATAGTTTCACTGAAGCAAGTTAAATCAACAGTTTCAAAATGGTGTCACCATATTTAGAGAGTTTGGGGAACGATGAGTCAGAGCTCTGTGGAGCAGACGTCTTCTGACATCGATATCACTTTGTCTGCTGTGCTTCTCACTTTCACTGGCACTTGTTCTTGATTGATCTCTTGTTCTGCACCACTTGATTCATCACGGTCAGCGATCCATGGGCATGAAAAATTCATCCTGAGACAACAAATACTTTGTAGCTTATGATATTTCGTTCCCTTGGGTTTCAAGACAATTAATTCCTCCAGAGAGCAGAAAACTTACCGATAATAGCAATTCTGGTGTTTCTGTGGTGAGAGCAAGCACAATTGTGTGTCTCCATTCTCTCACAAAAGGATAAGGTAACGTGTTACGCAGATGAATTATCTAAATAATCAAAAAGTAATTTATCTGAGTGGGTGTGCAAAGGAATTTATTTCTGTCTTGATGCTAAGAACTACTTAATACTACGTACTAAATATCCAGAAAGTTGTATAGATCTATATCAGCAACAATTTTTTTTGTAAGGACAGTTCCCTTTTTAAACTACTTATCTTACTTAGATGATTAAATTCCAACAAGTCTTAGTGTTGCTATACCTTTATTTGTTATGTCTACTTGTCTATGTCAAATTTGATCTCTCACAAGCATAATCATCCTGTAAAGTGTACTTCTCTCTAAACTTGCAGCTGACATCAGCTTTTTCCCCACACCTTCCAACTAAAAGAACTGGGATAGTATTCTGCCTCTAGATACTATGGAAAATCCAAAATGAAAAACTATGAAATTAGCCATTTTTAGGTCCAAGAGATGAATATAAAGCTCTTAAGTCACAGGCCAAAGTCTTATCCCTGAGATTACCTTTCCTCTCTTAGAATGGGAGTTAAATTTGCACGTCATCAGACCTAGAAAACGTGATAGTTAATAAACACTGCCTGATGCCTTTTATGTTATTATCTGTAAGACAAAGTGGCATCTGAAACAATCAAAGAGACAAATGAAGTGAGAACTCTGCATAAGAGACAGATGATATGTAATTTAAACTATCTAGTGGCTGACTACAGTAATTGAGTTGAACAAATTACTTTCCTCCACAAGCACTGGAGTCGTCTGGTGCAATACATGTAAATAACTTGTGCACATGTGATGGAGCTGGGCATGAGGTGCATAACTGAGGTGAGGGGGCCCAAATCATGACCTTCTTGTGCCTAGGCTCTCATTACCTCACTCCTTTGCTTGTACTTCTCTCTGTTTCCATATATTCAGATTAAACAGATACACCTAGTCAATTTCTTTTCTCTATTGTGCAAAAAATAGGGATTTTCTCTTTATATTTCAAATGTTGTGTTATATTACAATGCCTGTGTCGTTGAAATATACACATCTCTTCTTATGTTCTTTTGCCTCATACTACATCTCTAATACTTCCTGAGAACTGAGATAAGTCTGATGAGAGTAATTTATTGGACAAAAATCTTTACAGGTGCTTTGTGCGTGTTCAGGGATGCAGCATCTCCATTAGTGAACACTACAGGTCAATTCCAGTGGCCTCTGACCAGTGCTGTGGTTGTCATGAGCTGTATTCCATTAAAATTTCAAAAGACTTTGTGCAGGAACACATGCTTAGATGTAACTGGATAATTCTTCAGGTGACTAGATTTCCAAAAGCTGAATGATATCATGTCACTCTCTTACGTGTCGTAGTCTCCATGAAAGGAATATCCTTAGCCCTACCATTAAAATGGGTCATACAGACTGAGGTTTCTATCAGATGACCAATATTGGAAAGTCTGGCTGTGTCTGAAGATACCCTTTCTCTGAGTTCTATCTTTGCCAGACCATTATTTGATAGTGTCAATTAATTTTCAGACTGTTTTTCATGCACCCCAGAACACGGTTTGTCCTCTTGGCTGCCAGGGCTTGCTGCTGGCTCATGCTGAACCTGTTTTTCCGCCAGCACCCCAAGTTCCCTTTGGCCAGGGCTGCTACCTGGCCACTCCTCCCCAAGTTTATGCTTGTGTCCAGCATTACTCTGTCCTAGATACAGAATCTGGCATTTGCTTTTGTTGAATTCCATGGCAGTGATATTTTTCCAAAGCTCCTGTCTATGTAGATCCCTCTGCAAGGGCTCTTGTCCCTTAAGAAAGTCAGACAAGACAGATCTTACTGTGTTAAGAATTCAGTTTCTATTGCTCTTCTAGACCCCATCTCAAAAGTCAGTCATAAAAATTAAATGGATTTGAGTAACAATTTGCTGAGTATCTTGCTCTTCATCAGCTTTTGGACAAACCACAGGGATTTCCCTGACTTTTTTTCTATATCTATTTCTGGCCAACTGTATCAGACCATTCAGTGCATAGCCAGACCTCAAGAATAAACAAGGGAAAGCTGAGGCCGCCTAGAATGGAAATAGCATTGGGAAAAACATGAACATTTCTTCTTGACGCCTGTCACCAAGCAAAGCTACTTAGCAGAAAACATACCTGGAATGAGACCAGGTGTTCAACAGCTTCAATATATGGCTTTCCAGAAGGCTCCAAGGAAGAGAAATGCAAACCACCTAGCCTTTTCCAGATACAAAGCAGATGAAGCCTGTCTCAAATCCCATTTAATAGCACACTGATAGGGCTACAAAACTCGTGGAGAAGATTACAGTGAACAAGGTCCCTTTATGAGAGAGATTACTACTGTCAAGTGTCTTGAAATGCATAAAAAAGTGCTAAACCCCAATTTCTGTTAAATATTGTATTTTTCAAAACTGATGTGCAGTTGCTCCAAAACCAGCTCTTTGCACAAATCAATTCAGTAATTGCAAAATGTGTAAAAACACACTGTGCACTTGCCCTCTCATTATCCACTTGAGAATAACAGACTGTCAAAGGAAGGTAAAAAGAAACAAATTCTTGGGGTTATTTTATTTGACAATAATCTAGGGAATCAACAATATAGCATTCCATGTTAAAAAATAAATTGGAAAGGTGACTCTTCTCTTCTGGTTATTCTGTGAGTGGCTGGATGAGTCTAACTGAATGGTTGATTTTCCTTTCTGTTACATAAGGTTGTGGTTAACAAGGTCTTCCAAAGCCAGCTGAAGATAGTGACAAGATTTATGTTGACTTCACTGTGCTGTGAACAGGAATGTAATGCTCACCATCTCTGTATTTAACTGCACCAGAAGTTTTACTGTATATTTATATACGTAACTACCCTTAATCTTCCCTCAGTCTTTCCCATGCACTGATAAATACACAGCAGAAATTTTACAGGATTTTGCCACCATCCTTTCGACACTGACATCAGATAGGAGTTGAGCTTCAGTTTTATGTGAAATGCAGTGTTCTTCAAAATACTCATTTCTCATTTTTTCTTTTTGGTTGTACAAAAATGCTGAAGAATCTCAGATTGGTATAAGTACTTGGAAGCAATAAGACTACAATTTGTCCAGTTTGAGAATACAGAAACACAGCAAAATGCCAATTCAGTCACTGAGAAATATTTTTGATGTGCTACCTGAGGGAAGCCCACTTAAATACTTTAAAAAAGTTTTAGGTTCAGATACGAAAGTCTTTTTCTACTTAAAAAAAACCCAGATCTGTATCTGGGTAGTAGTAGTCACACATCACACAAACTTCTCACTTGTAATATTTAGAGGGTAAGGAGGACAGAGCAATTACTGCCAAGCATGCAAGACCTTGTTTTTGGGTTTAGATATGAAAATATGCAGTTCACTCGAGAGAAGCACTTAAGGGTGCAAATGTGCATTTACTGTCTTGGGGGAAAGAGGTGATCCATGTCCAATACCTAAATCAATGGTTGTCCTTGTACCAGAAAAAAAACACCTGGAAAGCCATATCTATTCTCAGCATAACCACGGCCAGAAATTCCATGGAGAAAAAGAAATTAAATAGGGATTTAAACAATATATCAATGGATAAATTGACTTAAATTCTAGTATCTGCCTTTTTTTTTAACCTTTCTATAGACTAACGAGCCTCATGTGTTCAAAAGAGCAATTAAACAGCTCAGCTACAAAATAGTTTAATGACCTCTCACATTGAGTGTCGAGGTCCAGGGGGTATTCTGGTGGGATGCTATGACCTCCCCAAACTGACTCCAACAGAAAGTCGCTCAGCAGCCACTGCATTCACACAGACACACATACACGCTCCGGAGAGCTTCTTCGACAGGCCGACAGTAAAGAGGCAGGAAGGGTCTTTGTGTGGAGTTTCCACGGCAGAGATTTCTTTCAGCTCCATTGTGAAGTGCACCAGGCACCAAAGACGTTGGGAGATGGAGGTTTTTCAATTTATATCCGGGGGTGGGGAAAGCATCAGGGGCAGGGGTGGTACATAGGCAGGATTAGGGTACAGGAGCCAAGCGTTAAATCTGAGGGAGTGGCAGGGAACAAGGTCCAGTGGGAGAGTGGGGAAGAGAGAATTTTCCAATGAAGGAGCAGATAAGGTATAAGGGAGCGGGGAGGCCAACTGGGGAAGCAGAACTGGGATACATTTCCATAACACAACAGGGAATTCAGGGGGAAGCCTTTTTAGTCACTTTAACCTGGGGAGCTCTCTTGGGGTCTATCTCTTTAGGGGACTCTCTCATTCCCTGACAGGGACATCCACCGGCTCCCACAATTGACAGATTATTTAATATTAAATATTTTTTCTCCTTTGTCTTAATATGCAGATTTATTTAATGGAGAATACGGCTATTTACCAGAGCACTGGGAAAAGGTCTCTGGCAGCATATAAAGAGAGTAGATCATATGTGATACCATCTACTTAATTCTGATTTTGGCATTTGACTATTTATCAAACAGTAACAAAAAGTTAAGCCACAGTGAGTATTTAAAAGAATAAAATGCTTAGATTATTTAGCGAAAACCAAACAGACTATTTTTCTAAAAGCTCTGGTCTTCTTTTGTATGAACACACACTTCTAATAACTTGTATAAAAAAAGGAGAGGCAGAGGGAGGAAAGACTAAGCTAAATGTCAGTAGTAAGGAATAGCATATGGAGGGCTCACTGTCATTTCTATTCCAGATACATTTACATGTATTTATTTGCAATATTTAGTGATTGACCCCTGTACTTTTCATACATAGGGAAGCCAAGTAATGCATCAGGAAGAAAAGGACTAATGTACTTAAGGTTTCTGCTGACAGGAAGCAACTTCTCATAGTTCTCCCCAGTCCTAATCTACTCCTCTCTGCACAGCACTGTTCTTTCTAGTGACTTGATTCTGACAAAAAAAGTACAAAGTTAGAATGCAAACACTTGAAGAGTCTGAGTTATTGTGGAATATCAAGACTGTCCTAGATGAAAAGACTTAGGTTGAGTAAATTTTATGCATTTAATCCCCTGAATGTTCCTTGAGTGGTTCTTCAGTGTACACAGAGTGTAAATCCCGCATCTGACCCATTTTGAAGTGATGGAGGCGCACAAAAATGAAGAATCTCAAGAGGCATTTTTCTCATGAAGAAAGAGTACCTACTGTTGAATCCTCCACTTGAGAAGTCCAAATCAAAGAACTTGAAATCAGATGAAAAATTCCTCTATTTTCAAGGGATTTTGTGACTGTTTAAAAGAGCACTATAGCACTGCTACATTCTTCTTATTCATTTTCAGTGTTGACAAAGTAGGACTTCTAGAATCCTTCCTGAACAGCCCCTTTGCTAAGGTAGCCTGAGTTTATGAATCACCAAGGGACTTAGATGAGAGTAAATTTCAGATCCAGTTTCTTCAGAGAAGGTCCAGAAACAGATATTGGAACAGGTGCCTTACAAGAGAAACTGAATAGAAAAATCTTCAGATGTTGGGAATGGACTTTTCTCCAGGCAAGTGAGATAGGGTTTGGAAAGTTATGATTTGGGCACAGCAAAAGTGACATTCAGGCCTAAATTCTCTGAAAATCAAGGTGATGACTCTTGCTTAAGTTTTTACTCAAAGCGTTCTTTATAAGAAAAAATGTGTGAGCCTTCACTCTCTTTTAGAACCATTCTCTCCACAGGAAAACATGTTCCTGCACAGCTTGCGCATATACTGAGAATTAATAATCAGACCAAGAGCTCAAGAAAGTCAACAACTGAAAGAATAAATTATTTATAGCACTTTTGATCTGATGCTCAGTATAATAACTGGAGGTGATTCCATAGACTTTAATGAATATGGAGCAGATCCTGTGTTAGTGAAGGGCTTCAGAGAGGGAAGCCATCATTTAAAGTGGTGGGATTGGTGAAATCTTCTTTGTCAGATCAGCTCAGTATCTGAACTGAGAAAAAATAGAGCTCTGTGTTCAAATAAAATACTGGTTGTGCAAGTACATATGACAGAAAGCAAAAAGGTGCTTCCCATAAGGTACTCAACACAATAAATGGAAATAAAATCAAGCAAGAAAAGCTTTAGCTTTGCTGGATGATAACCTCTTTTACAGAAGGAGTATAGAGGAGTATTTGACAGCTTATTTTTACATGAATACTTTGTCTTTATGTTGCAGGGTAGGGGATGTATTAGCTAATCAAAGCTATATTTAACAAGCAATTATTAAAAAAATTGAATAATATTTTTACAAAGTCAGTGAAATGGTCAGTGATAGCTGTTACTGTGCTCCCAGGACAAGCCTGTCTTTCTTAAAAATGAATCTGCTCTTTGTGAGCCAGGAGCAGTCATTATTTTCAGCTGATTTCAAGCCTCTGTTGGAAAGAGAGTGCTTTTAACACTCCATAGAGACTTCGCAGAAGAAAAGGCTTTAATTAACAAAATAACCTACAGCTAAACTGAAACTACATTAATTGACAGTGAGCAACCCTTGAAACATAGGAAAAACAGTGATTTCCTTTCTTGTGATTTACTCAAGCTTTTCTTCCTAGTCAGATATGCCATGGTTGCATTCTCGTCCTTTGACTCATGTGAGATGCAAATAACTCCTGTAAAAATCAAGAATTTGCTAATTGCCTTTCCACAAATCATATTCTTTTTATTTTAATAGTGTGGCAGAAGCTCAGAGCCACTGTAAAACTTAGATTTTTCATTAGGGACTTGAAAATATTTTTTTGCTTTGTTTTTTAGGAGCAAAGAGATATTGCACTTTCCACTTGTTATTTTGTCTTCTCATCGATAATTTAGCTTGCTGACAGGAATGCATTGTCTTCTGGCACAAGTAACTGGCACAGAGCTCATTAACCTAGTGACTGGTATCTGGGACCCTTTGGCCCAGACCACAACTATGGACAGCTGTAAGCTCCTGGTGCCTGAAAGCAGCTCTGCAGACCATGTTCTTTGCTGCTGAAGACTTCAGTGATGTGCTTTCAGCATGCGGATCTATTGAAACAGTGCCTGAGCAGCATCTGTTGTCTTCAGGCACCTAAATTATTCATATGTCTTTTTAATTACACTTTTATTTTGAAATGTCTTACCTTTATGTGTGATGTAGATAACAGAAGAGAGTATCTTTAGCTGGCAACATTTAAATGCAGCTTTAACTTTCCCAGAGTTATTATTTTTCCAACTCTATTTTTAACTGTACGCGCTATAACTCCAAATCAATTGTAACAGGAATTATCCCAATAATTGTTAAAGGGACACATCTGTAAGACTCTACAGCAATACTTGGGAACTAAAATGCATGATTTGTAATCAGTTTTCTATAAAATGAGCATAATTATGAAATGCCATTGTTTTGAGCAGTATTCTGATGTTGACTTCTTCTGACATATTTCCCAAACAGAATAATGATATGAATTAGTAATTCTAAATATTTCCTGGATAGGAAATACAGAGCCACATATCTGATATATCATGTCCAAAAAGCGCCAGCGAATCTCCAGGAACTGAGTTTGTCTTAGCCAACAGGTTTCTTGTTGCGGTGTGTGGTTTCCTGGAGTGGCATGGCATGCCACAGCCTTCCTGGAGAGCGCTGAGGGGGTCTCTTGGGGAGAGTAGCTACGCCACATCCCGTAGCCTCTTCCAGGCTCCCCTCGCTTGCTCTGGCTGGCTGTAGGCCCCACAACAGGGTGACAATAAAGGAGGCCAGAAGGCGACTGTAAAGGATCTTTATTCCATAGTGACAGGTTGATCCCCAGAGGCAGAGAGCCAGCACACGGCTGGGTCCCCCAAGGCAGAGAGACGCTGGACCCCCAAGGCAGAGAGAGTGAGCACATGCCACGGGGTCTCGGGTTTATCTGGGGATGAGGGGAGCAGAGAGAGCACATGGACTAATGATTTCAGAGCATTGAGGCGGTACATGGGTGGAGTTGGGGTAACAGAACCAATTGGAGAAACCCGAGGGAGTGGTTAGGACTAGAGGCGGGGAAGGAGGGGACCATGTGTGGGAAGGGCAGACAGGAGTGGGGAAATACTGTGCCACAGTTTGTTGCTACATGATCATAAAATCACAGAATCATACAACAGGAGAATGACCTGGGTTGGAAGAGATCTTAAAGGTCGTCTAGATACAACTCACCTGCCGTGGGCAGGGACACCTTCCACTAGACCAGGGTGCTGTCTTTGTATATTCTTCTTAGAGTGAACGTATTCTTCTTAACATACACTAACAACAACAAAAAAAAGCTACTCACTTATTTGTGGGAGAGAAAGCAAAATGAATGCAAGAAAATTTGTCTGTTGCTTTTACAGATCTCGAAATGTGCTGTTTATCTTCATAGTAGACTTATAGGAAGGAACTGGGAAAAATCTTACAACAGTCTTTAAATGATCTTTTAAATCTCAGCTGTGCACTTAATTACAAATATATATCTATATTTAAAATAAAATGGATCTTATATAAATTTTCTTTGCAGACTCATTTTTGAAAGACATGTACATCATTAAAATCATATGATATTGCAGATGAGTCAAAATCTCTCTGTTTTGAGTCATTTAACCTCTCATCCTCATAACTAGCAATTTCTTTGTATTCCAGAAACTGATGTTTTTTAGGTATGTTATGATGATTTTAGTGTTCTTGTGATGTGTATAGAGGTATCTGCTCACATTTTCAAGCCTTGGCCACTAAAACTCTGCAATTATCCTCAGCCTGTGTAGCTCAGTGGGACTGAAGATTTTACATCTTTGATGTTTCATAGCTTGCCTTGTAATAAAAATGGTCATGTAGTTTCTAATAACATTTCACTTTGCAACAATCAGATCAAAACCGAGAAGGAGCAGGCAGGAATAATTTTGTAAAATTGTCTCTCTATAGTCTCATGTATCTTTCGCACTATTTTCTTCCTTCTGAGACATTCTGAAGGAACATCACTAACCCAGACTAATAACGTGCTAAAACGGGGACAGACTATAATTACACAGCGAGGAACACCTGGGCAGAAAATGTAAAGTAAATCAGCTTACAGAGAGCAGTGTTCTTTGCTGAGCACAGAAAGAATTTGTCTGTTTTGTTCACTCAGAAAGGGGAAATTCATCCATTCTTGAGGAAAAGGGAGGAAAGGAATCTGAGCTGTGTGCAGCACACTGAACAGGGCAGATATTCCCAAGCCCAGATCCTGCCTCACCTGATCTAGCAGCCAACAACATTGTCTTGTAGCCTTTCCCAGATGGATCGTTAGGACCAGTAAAAATTATATGTTCTGGTGTGCATTTGGACTCCATAACTCCTATTTCTTCATTTACTTCTTGCCCTTCACTGTTTATGCCGTGAGAACTCCAGAGTGGCATATTTTGAGCTTGGGCACTTATCCAAGACACATGCCATCTATCTTTGCATATGCTGAGCTTCTAATACACTAAGGGAAATCATTCCCTTACTTTCTTTGTGAATTGCTTTGTTTTCCAGTTTGGTCTCCTCCTCCCAGTATAGCACACCATGTTCACTGTAATTCAGATAGCCCTGGGGTCCAATCACGTTGGTAGCACACACAGTAAAACTGACAGTCAGACAAATGCTGACCCATCAAACACAGCATGGCCAATAACTCTATATATGCCAATCAATTGGATCAATGTGAAATGGTTCTATATATCTTTTTTTTTTATTTTCCATTGACGGATGTGCTACATCGTGAGAGAGTAATGATGGAGGGTAAAATGAATCCTCATTGGCATATGTCATCTTGTATTGCTATTTTAAATATTGAGGATATTCTTCAAAAGACATGCCATGTTGTCACATTTTTTGTCATTTATTTATCACTGATGATCTTAAAGGCAAATTTGAAATTGGAACATAATCTTCACAATGAGGTTTACAGTCACAAGATCTTGCACATGAACTCTTGATACCTAAAACCCAGGGATACCCTGGATTTCTAATGTATGATATAATATTGTTGGCATTAAAAATATGTTATTTCCTCATTGTTTCCACATGAAATCCAACTTATTTCTTAGCATTCTCTCTATGTTATGCTATTTTGGCATAGTAGGCTTCTTGAAGAAGAAAGCAGGATTATTGTTCTTTGTTTTTAAAACTCTAGTTGAGTGGTCACTTAACAGATTTAAAGTCATCTAACTCCTTTCCTGGACACAAAATATTTTTAATAAAGAACAATCATATATAGAATATGTACATATTCACATATGCACAATCATGAAGTCAACAGGTAGTGAAAAATAAGTATTTTACTCTACTGTTCATGAATCCCACTGGAAAGCTATTCCTGGTATGTGTATGCACACAATCCTATGTATGTTCTGCATGTGGCGTGATTCACCTACCTCATAGCATTTAAAGATTCCCATATGTTCCTCGAATTGTCAGAAAACACTGGTCCAGCCAGTCTTTTGAAATGATGAAGTGCTGGATGGTACTGAACAGCCAAATCAGAACATTGCAGAGATCTGTGTACTCTAGAGTGCATTTCCTACTAGTATTAAGTCACCTCTCCAAGTTCACTGCCTGATCAAGTGGCCAATGAACCATTAATATGTCTGTGTTCTTCTTTACCTGTGAATTTGTATGTCATGGTATGTAGTATTTGTGAAGGTGTTTTACCATGAAAATTATTATACACACATGAAATATTGGTCTTATAAACATCCGCATTACGATTACTCTAGAAATAAAAACAAAATAACATGTAGAAATATAATTTATTAATTCAGTGAGTTCTTTATTTTGAAATGTGTTTCTGTGTTGAAGAGAGCATGAATAAGCTGAAAAGCAGTAGGAAAAGCAATCATTCTCAGGATCATGCACCTATCTTCTGTAAATGCTTCAAGAGGTGCAGTGCTGTCAGAACTGATGATGCCAAATATTCTTTCTGAAATTCTGTCTTGTTATTTAATTCATATATCACGCTGAGTAAAATGGCATCATTTAGTAGTGGGAGCTAAGAAAAGATTTATCTACAAAATTAGTGAATGCTGCCTCAAAATGCTGCAGCAAGAGAAAAAGAGAATAACATTTACCAGAAAAAAAACATTTTAAATACCAAATTCACCCTAAAAGGCTGAATTATAATCCTCACTATACACATATTGAAATATTCCCCGGTCCAGTATTTAAGACTTGAAAATTATGACCTTAAAATAAAAAGTCTGTTATGATCTTTTCTCAGTGATTCAAAACAGTCTTGTAAATTTTCTTGTGGGATAAATTCTCCACGACTCAGAGCAGACACTCCAAAACACATAAACACACAGTCAACTATAACTGTATGTTTGAGTCCTACTGAAGAAATTTCTTACATATATGCTTGAACACTTTAATAAATAAATTATTTAGCAATTTTGCTGAATAACCTCTATACCGAAGATTCTTAGTAGGAGTAGGTCTTGCCAACATCTGGAATTGGTCCAAAATTCAGTCAGTTTTAAATTTGTACCACACGTTTATGCCAAAGTTGCTTAGCTCTGTTTACTAGAGAACAAATCATTTAATTATTTCAGCAAGAATGAGAGAGACAAATACCTAAAATGTATTTTTTTCCCAAAGTTTCAGTTTTGTGTTGACAGCTTTTAACTCATTTTTTCCATTAAGGTTGTCTTCAGTTTTAACAGTTTTTGTCCTTTTTTATTTTAAACACATCCATTAGTGCTGACAACAGCTGTACCTCTATTTTGCAGAAAGTAATTTGATAGAGTTAAAATGCTGCCTCATTTCACTTCTATTAACTCTATAGCCTCCATCATAGTGTAGGACTGATAATTCTTTTAAATTCAAGTTGGTGGTTGCATATATATAATACAAATATATACATTTCCTTCATTGGTTTCTTTGGGGTTTTGGTTGGTTTTTTTTGTTTGGTTTTTTTTTTGTTTCTCCTTTTCCAATTTCCTCTGACAAAAAAAAGCACCTCTAAACATAAATATCCACATGGTATAGGCTAGGACAAGTCTTCCTAAATGGCCTAAATGATAGAGAAGGTATAACAATCAGATTAAGGAGGAAAAAGACAAAAAGGAGAATTTAAGGCTAAGCATAAGAAACAGTGGTGATATTCCAGCAGCTGTTTATCTGTTGCACTCAGGTGATTTCTTGGGCTGACGTTATGGGAATATATAAAATGTTAAGAATTGGAAGAAACAGGATATATGGCTTTTTGCACAGGATTTTACCTGTGTGAAATTCGCTTAACTTTAAACGTGTAAAATGTAGCTAACGTAAATGTTTAGTAAAACGTAACGTAAATGTTAGCAAAAACGTAATCTAAAGGCCTTTATGCCCAGTAGAGAGGGTAGAAATTCCAGGATATGATTCAGCAGTTGTGGAATAGTGTAACTACAGCATCTTTTATTTTGTGACAAATATCAAGATTGTTGTCAATTACTTTTAATATATTTTTAAGTATGTCACTGCAACAGTAGTCTTCTCCAAGACTGAGAAAATCTCTTCTGCCCATCTGTCTTGTATTATAAACTCAGCAGAGATTTCCAGAATACTTGCTAGTTGTAGGTGCATAAACCAAAGGGTTGGAGCACCTCTGCTACGGACAGAGGCTGAGAGCTGGGGTTCTTCAGCCTCAAGAGTGGAAGGCTCTGAGGAGACCTTTTTGAGGCCTTTCAGTAGCTAAAGGAGATTTATAAGAGAGACGGAGAGAGAATTTTGACTGAGCCTGTAACAATAGGATGAGAACTAAGAGTTTTTAAGAGAAAGAGTTAATTCAGATCAGTACTTCTAAATAATTCTTTTTATGATGAAAGTGCTGAGGCCCTGGCACAGGTTGCTCAGAGAAGCTGTGGCTGTCCCATCCCTGGCAGTGTCCAAGGCCAGGCTGGACAGGGCTTGGAGCACTCTAGGATAATGGAAGGTGTCCCTGACAGTGGCAGGGGGTGGAACTGATTGAGCTTTAATGTTCCTTCCAATCCAAGCAATTCCATGATGCTGGGAGTCTGTGAAAGTTAGTGGTGCACAGGCTGTGAAATCACAACCACCGCTATTTACAGCAATTACTACTGTGAAGCATCACTCAAAGAAAATAAATCATAGTGGCTTAGAGGCCTGTATTATTAACCATTAACAAACCACTCTGGCAAGTCCTGTAATTTCAGATTTAAAAAGAACATCCCTTATTCTTTGGTTGCTGACATATACAGTTATATTGGTGTCACCATCTTGGCCATTAAAAAAAAGCAGAATTGCAGACAACTCACCTGCACTGTGTCTGGGGCTGAAATAAAAGTGATATGTCACTTTTCAAGGCCTGTAAAGAACTAAAAATATATTGACTTTAAATAGGAAATGTAGTTGTCTTAAAATCTTTTTAATTAGTTCCACAAAGGACTCGTGAAGTAAGGCTTTAGAGCATCTCTTGTACGAACAAGTACGAACAAATAGTCTGTGGACTATGCAGAGGATATTTCATGTCAGCAGATGATACTTGAATGTCAGATTTACATCCTTGTGTATTGCATGAAATTTTGGTGCTAACCCATATATTCTACCCAAAAGTCTGTAAATATTCCAAATAGAAGAATCTTTAAGTTGATATAATTTACCATATTTTCAGGTTACATATCATACTTCACAGTAATCAACATATCTCCTATATAATGTCTGCCAGAGGCTAAAATGCTAATTTTACACTTTCTCAGTTAATCACAAAAAAAAATCATATTTCTACTTAATTTATATTGAAATGTAACTTCATAATATTTGTCTTTTTCCTTATATTTTCCCTCAAACCCTGCCTTTCTTTATCAGGAAATATAATACGTAAATTAAACTGACTGCACGTGAGACGCATGCTGCCTTCTTAACAGGAAAATATTGTGTCACAGAAATTATAATGGACTTGTGGCTGCTTTCTGTGCACAATTTATATATGTTCTACAGAATCCTAAAGCAAGATGTGTTTGTTTACCTGTGGTGCCTCAAAAAGTGTAAAATCGTGTAATGTAAAAAAGTGTATTTTAATATTCCTTTTAGGCACACAATATAGATTTTTGTAGCAGTATTGGCACTAAAGAAAGACAAGTTTGTGTTTTTTAAGTTGTGCATGCATAGATTTTCATTCTGTCCCTTTGATACAGCCCGAATATCACACATTACATGAGGCTAAAAGATAGTGGTTCAAATACGGCAGTGCAGAAGTAAATGGTCTATAGCTTTGGAATATAAGCATACATGTGTGTGTGTTTATGTTTATATGTTCATGTGTGTCTCTACGAACAATTATGTGCATGATTTTGTGTATAAGCATCATTTTTCACCTTGTGGTTAACATTTCTATATGAAATGCAAAATGGTAAAACCATGATTTATTGTTGGATGATGCCACTAGCTGCTTATTCAGTTTTCATCATTACACACAGCGCAAATTCAACCACAAGATTAATGTTAAAGAAAAACTTCAGATAACTAATGGGATGCCCAAGTTTGTTTACATTTCTCAAATGTAAAAAAAAAATAGACAAAAGATAAACAGCACTTCTTCTCTTTGAGTTACTTATATGCAATGTTCCACTCCTAAAGTTATTTTAGCAATAGTTATTTTAAAAGTAGTTAAAATAAGTGACATTTTTTGGTTTGATGCTTGGAGAAAGTCAAGCCCTTGTTGCCCAAAGTTCCATGACAACTTCTAGGAAGTATGGAGTTGTGGTAAGGGGTAAGAAGTCAGAGTTATCTCCTGCTAGAAGTCTTCCTCTTGTGTCTAGACAGGTGTTTTATGTGCCTTGAGCATTACATTGGTAAAATTGGGGAAAAAAAAATCTCTTCTGGAGAACTGTGAGATGGTGTTAATTCCTAGGTAAGTGGTTGAAATTCAGCTCCTTGCTGGTGTCTAGGATGCAGTTCCTTTGTGACTTCTTCAAGGCTTTAAAGAAGTCATAAGTAATGTTCACAAAAGAGAATGTTGTTGAAATGAAAGGGGACTGTGATGACATCATTGAATAAAATGAGCTACAAAATTCTGAATTAAATTTTATCCACAGAAGAAGCTTGAATAGACTTTCGAGCAATTAGTTTGGGTAAAGATGAGGATCAGTGCAGGATTAGTGGTTTAATGTTTTTGTAATCCCTGAGTCAGTGCACCCTCAGCATAAGTCTATTATAATGAGAGACATGAAGTTTATTAGCTGAGCTCAATCTGTAAATTGTTTCTTCCCAGAAATGGCCCAGCCATTGGTGCTGGGCCAGATGGTGATTCTCAGCTTTTGGCAGTGCTCTGAGCTTCAGGGTGTTGCTGTAATGTTTGTTGTGCTCAGATGGCTCATGAAACTAAATTCTAAATATTGGGTGTAAGCTGCTGCACCTGTTATAGAGGTGAACTCACCTGCTGCAGATCCTCCAGTCAAAACCTGGCAGTTGCAGGCAACTGTGACATTTGGGATGCTCATTCTGCCTAACTTAGGCACAAACATCTGTCTTATCAAATACCTGCACCTGAGCTGCTGAAATGAAGGTTCACTTTAGGGCTGTGGGTATGACCCAATGATCACTTTAAAATGGCTTCAGTGAACATCAGATAGAGACCAGAAGACAGAAAACGAAGTTGAAAGTCATTCAGCTGTAGGACTTAACACAGATGTCTGTATGTAGGCAAAGGCTAGAATTGCAGGGTCTCTCCCTAGTATAAACACAAATTTCAGTGTGACCAAAAATGTTAAAAAAAAATAAAAAGGGTCCATAAAGAACTCATAAAGCTGAACTAACTCACCCATTGAAACATTTGCATTTGTATGTAATAGATTCATAATATCACACTACATCACAATGTCTTTGAACTTTTCACTGTTTTATGCAAACAGACCTCAAAAATCGTCTGAGATTTCCCCCTTACTAAGCCAAATGTCAGCTTCAAACTGCTATGCTCTACATATTTGACTGTACTGAGTACATGGCTTGGTTAACTTTGCTGTTATTTACAGCTGGTAAATTAGACTCAAGCTGTAATTTAAAAAACAGGTAGGGTGGCAGCAGAGATACACCCACCTAAAATAAATAAATCCGCAGCTGTAGCTTAGAATATTGTTACTTCAGCATTTCAATGACTTAAAAGTGTTTACTAAAGGGTTTAGTCAGATCCTTCCCTTATTCCCAAAATTCAGGAGTTTTATCATCAATGCCAATGAGCGCAGAATCAGAACCTCCCTTTCAGAGAAATAATTTTGAAATTCCTAATAGTTGTTGTTGAGCCTGCTGTTTATTAAGGAAACATGCCTTTGCTTGCTGCCTCCAAATGATTTTCTATCCGACTAATAGCAGCTTCAGCGTTTTAGAAAAAAAATTACTGTGGATGATAGCAGGAAAGTGTGTAGGTCTATTAGGAAGGAAAATCCTGGAGGTAAAGGTGACAGCTTTACGACACCAGCCCCTGCCTTATTTACAGTAACTCATTTTGTATCTAGTGTTTCATATTGGTGAAGCCAAGGGCTGGAGCTGTTTGTTATTTACGCCAACCCTGTAAGGGGGGTGGTAGTATCCAAGGGGGCAGAAAATAGGCCTGTTGATTAGAACAGTAAATTAGGGGAAGGCAGTAAGACAGAGAAGGATAACTGGATTCCACAGACATGCATAAACATTTCATGTTGTTTGCTACTTGTTACTTGGCTTCCCTTATAAACTGTGCACCAGAAGTCTTTAAAGTAATAATAAAGCTTCCCTCCTCATCCCACACCCTGGGTTATTTATCTCTTTGGTTCATCAGACCTTCTGTTTTTCTGACCTTTGCTATGGTTAAAAAACAAGAAGTTGTTTAGAACAGAGTGTTGAAACTGCCAAGGAGGCAAAAGTATCCCCTGTGCAGCTGCATAAGCACTTGGTTTTGACCTAGGTGAAAAGGAAACCTATATGTGGGAGGTAAGTTTGTCTTTTCCTTCTATCATACTGGATTTAGCTCTTCAAAAAATGCCCTGAGGGACCACTGGTCTCCGTGCACCAGTTCAGAGACCATCACGGAGCAGTCTTCCTGAGATGTAAGTTCTCGGGGGATTTTACGAAGTTCTGCTTTCTTTCACGGTATATTCTTTATATATTGTTTCAGCTTCAATAAAAAACTGAGAGTTTCAGCTGTGCCAACATATTAGCCATTTACCAAGATGACATACAAGACTTGTAGCATATTTAGTTTCTTCGAAAGTTTTGTTTCTAAAAATATTTATTTTATATATAAATATTTTGAAAATCACAATTGTATTGCAGAGATTTCACTATTTATTTTTTAAATACACGGTTTTTACAGTAGTGCCTCTAAATATCTAAATATCTGAATATCTCCAGAATAGTTTCTGGTTTGGTTTGATTTGATTTTCAACCATGTACCTTTCTGCTAATTCAAAATTACAATAAGAGAACTCACTGAAGATTGCTAAATTTTGCAAATTAGCAGATTATACCCAATTTTGGCAATTCACATGAGCATAATTTTGTCTTTAAACATACAAATAGCCTCATTGCCTTTAAAGTAAAGCAAGTGCTCCAGTTTCTACTTCAAAAGCACATATGATTAGAGGTAGCAATGAACATGCCTTATGAAATTATACATTTTGATACACTGGTGGTAACTAGAATTTTGTTTAATTCATGACTACTATTTGCTCTTTTTGCATGATTTGTGTTTTCTTGAATTTTTGTGTCTGTTTTACAGACATCTTTGACAACTTTAAAAGCATTTAAAGATCTTAAGTGAAGTTATTTTTCAAATGTTGTATTAGAGTAAGGAGAAAACTTTTGCCAAATGCTTTTGAAAAGGTAGATTTATCACATAGAAAATAACATAAATTCACATGCACAGGCACTGGTGCTGTGACCAGCAGTCTCCTCAGCTCCTACAGGGTCAGTCATCTAATAAATTAGATCACTCTGATGAGAAACTGGATTGTGAAACCATTCTGTTGGCATTTTACTTTTCTTGTTTTCCTCCAGAAAATACTGGCACATATCTCTCTCTCTCTCTGTATCTATCTAGCTATTTGTATTTATTTATTTATTTGTTTATTTGTTTGTTTATATATACTCCTCCATTGTTAGAAAACTTCTGAGAAAAAGTAAAAGCTTCTGAATAAAATAACATAGCCAAAAATAAAGGCCTCCCGAATACCGTTGACAACTCTTGCTCTGGTTTGGTCATTAAGCGAAATCAGTCAATTTGCAATTGGCAGCAAATAATTTGAACATGGCTGATATACTCAATATTTGCTTGGATTTCACCTATGCACAGGTTTGAAGATCCTGTATAATTGTAACTCTTTCTTTATATTTTGGCTAAATGAGTTAGATGAGTTCTAGATATGGGTATTTATAAAATTTACTTTCTTTCCAAGAAAAGACATTTTTCGATTAAAAAATAATCAGGAGGTGATTAATTTTTATTTTACTGAAAAAATACAAACAGAAAGTTGTGTTTATTATTCTTGTTTTTTAATCCTCTCTAGAAAAATCATCAATTTTTTAAGGCATGAAATTATATATGCACCAAAAGAAAGTTATAGGTAATAAACGTATTCATTTGCAAAATGTAAAGGCAAATAACCAAAGTTATATGTAGATACGAGAGAAATTTAAACATAAATTGAAAGGTTTGCCACTTATTTCAGAGGAGTCACAATTTCACTCATTATGATTTCTTTTGGAAGATATTTAAATACTCCTGCTGAAGGACATTGTAGAAAGAGCATCGCACAAGTAAAAACTTCCATGAAACACCAGCTAATATCAATGGAAAAGCTCCCACTGATTTCTGTGTATCTTGGGTCGTGCCCTTCAAAAACTTCCATACAAGGATCTCTCAAAGGAAGAGGTTCCAAGCCCTATCATGCATCTATATAAAACTGAAGTAAAATCTGTAGTGAAAGACATACTGCAAAAAAAAAAAAATTATTTTCACAACAGAATGGACAGAAATTGTTCACTCTGTGCCTGAGTGAGTGCTGCAGAATATATGTTCTCTGAATCAGAAGCAGAGAGAAATGCAAAAAGCACATTGTTCAGTGGATTGAACTTGGACAGATACTGGCACTAAAATTGTGTTCAGGGTTATGGATGTAATGACCTCATAGTTGGATGTTAGAAACCAGGTTTAATATCAAGATCATTTTTGCTTACTTCCTTTTGATTGAGTGGCTTTATTTTACAGTTATAAATACTTACCATTCAGCCAAAGACTTTGCTGACTAAAACACTGATGACAGATGAGTCATTCTGTCACATCTATATCACTGTACCTTTGAAAAAGACCTGATTCTCCCCTTTTCTGGTAACCTAACTGAGTCATTTCTGAATCAGCACAGCACAATGTCATCACACTGTCAGCAGGCAGAGTGCTTCAATATCATCTTACTCACTGAGCCCCTAAAAGTCCTCCTGAGTGCTTTTTTTATATATACATAAGGAAACATTTCCAGTTGTTATAACCTAAAGGTGCATGGGTTTTTTGTGTTTAAGGTAGAAAGCTTATCAGGGTCTTAAAAAAGTTTCTCTATGGTTTTCAGCTGCCAAATCATGATTTTCAGGGAGCTGAGTTATGCCTCTGCACCACCAAGAAAAAGTTTCAATGTTATAATTACTGTAGAGATTGGGAAAACATAAATCCTAGTCCTGCAATGGAACAGATGAAATAAATCTCCTGACCCTGGGGCAAAATTATTTTTGTTAAGGAGGTCTGATTATAGAACAATTTTCCAGAGTAATTAGGAAAATCCAGAAATGGCTACATATATATATATGTCTTTTACGGTGTTTTATGAATAAGAAGTTTGATTCTAAGGATTTTTTTAAAAGTTCAAAAACGTTTTTTATTCATCTATGTTACCTCAATATATAGTGTTCCTAATTAAACTTCAGATATCCTGAGACGAATTTTGCCTCTAATGTAAGGAAAGATTTCAAGAGTTATATGAGTACACTGTGCTTGTTTGCAGGACAGTGGGAAGTTTGGAAGGTTGTTTCAGTTTGGTTTGGTCAGTCAGTTGTTTGGTTGGAGTTTCTTTTCCTGCTGTTGGTTTTTCATGGAAAGGTCTAGGGTCACCAAACAGGGCTTCTGTCAGCCATCTAGTGAAGGTGATACATAGCACCATAAACCCCTGAGACAGCTGCTTCACACCAGAATAAATGGCAAGTGCATCAAGGGCAGAGAGTGCATTATGAAACACACGAAAGTAAGTTTACCCCAGAATGAAAGACTGAATCTCAATCTATTCTAGGGGCCTAAGTGTTCCTGGGTCATGAGTCATCTACTTCCAGCTGTAGGAAAAGAAAACCATTGTCAAGTATTTCCATGTTGCTGGTGTTGAGAGCTTTAACATTTCTTATTCACACTAAGGGTACAAGCCTGAATAGGCTAATGTGGGTTTTCTCTGTGAAAATGCAATCAGCCCTCTAGAACTTCTGTATGTGGTTTGCAGCTTTCTGACCTTTTCAGTGGCACACTAATGCTGTAATAAATCACCTCTTTTAGTGCCTGAAGTGCTACCTTTCACCCCCAAACATGTCTGGCAACTGTGCCTGCTGTCAATATATCACCATAATGTAAAGTGTACGCGTGTCAAGCAGTATGAATGTGCTTTTGGCAGATGTCAACTTCCAGTTAAGTTTGTACTGGGAGAGCAGGAAGAGGATGAGAGGCCTCATTTCACTTTTTCATCCTTGTACTTTGTAGTCTTTTGATCTCTATCACTAACTCGAATGTCTCATGCAAAATGCTTGATCTCATGCCTCTTGCCTCCTTTCATCCAGATAATTTCATGTTGAAGGGATTGTTTAAGTCTGTTCTTAAAAATCTCATGGGTTTAATAACTTGGTTTTAGATGAACAGTTAAGGAATGCATTCACAGCCAAATCTTACACAGCAATCCCATAAATCTGATCTCTCTGTCCATATTGCTGTTGCCTTGGTTTGCTTGGAGGTTTGGAAACTAAGACAGAAAAGATGTCAGTGATAATCAAACAATAGAGAGTTGGTAGCAGAGTCAAAAGCTCAAAACACCTCTCCCCAGATTCACACAATCACATAAACCTTCTTCAGGAGTTTTTCAGTGATTGCTACGTAAAATGAAAGCAACCGAAAGCATAGGGTCAGTACTGTCCTCTGAGTTAGCTCATTATTTCGCATTGATTTGTCTCCAAATTACATATTGTTTTCCAAATCTAGAAACTCTCTTCTTCCCAATTCATTCCAGCCTTAGAAGTATTTAGATGTTAAGATACTATATTCCTTTCCACACCCTTAAAATGCTAAAGCTGCTCTTTAGAACTGTGGGATATCTATTCCAGCATGTCTAAAATTTCAGGGCCGGGTCAGATGGGATTTTGAGCAACCTGATCTAGTGGGAGGCATCCCTGCCCACGGCAGGGGTTTTGTCTTTGAAATCCCTTTAAACCCAAGCTGTTCTCTGATTCTATGAATATTGTTACCGTTGTCATTTTCATTTTCCCTGCGCAGCTATGTTCTAAGCGGGTCTGGTAGCAGCACAGAACTACTTGTCCATCCAGAAGACCTCGTACCTCATTTTCCTCTCTTCCAGGCTTTCTCAATGGCTTGATTTGCTTTTTGGGAAACAGTTCATAATTGCCAAGCTTTTAGATTTTGGCATGTTCATGTGTGGATGCAGGGGGAATAAATAACTGTAGAGCTTTCCTAACCGAGGAGCCTCACCCTTCCCTAATCTTACAGAAATGCTTGTAACACTGTAGCAAAAAAAAATTAAGAACTCGTGTTGGTGTAAGAGATGATGTGGCAGGTTTGACTTTGTTGTGAAGTGTTCCCTAATTAGCTGAGAGAGAAAACGTCTGAGATATGACTAGGAAAATATGTTGAGTGCAAAGTCACCTCAGTAGTAAGGAACACTTTTCCGTTCACGTAATGCACATGATGTAGTATTTAGCTCCCCTGAGATAAATAACTTCACTAAGATAAATATGAATTGAAATATATGAGTAGGAAACAAATTGTAGAGGACAGCGTTCTGGGAGTAATCAAATGTTTTTGAGGAATGGAAATATTTATTGGGATTTTAACAATATTCTGGTGTCAGATTTCTGGCTTTAGCTGTATCTTCAGAAATCCTTCCTTCTTTGTTAGTTTACTTATTTTAAATATGATTTGAGCAAAATGGTTATTAACAAAAAAAAAATGTGTTAGATATTAAAAGAAAGGATGACAGAATTCCTGAGAAAAATACAGCATTTTAGATTTTGTTTACATTTTCATTGAAAAGGAAAACCAGCATATTAAGCTACTTTAATAAACAGAAATGAAAAAAAAATCACAAAAGTGATAAATAATTATCTATAAATCATGTAATTTATAGTAGAAGGGTAAATATATGTAATTTATTATAAAATATAAAACAGTACCGTTAGTAAATCAGTTTCATACTTTCAAAAATCTTAATGCCATCAATCCAAACCAGTAAATTTGCTTTTATTTGGTTCAGTTTCCTGTCTTGAATTTCATCTAAACCAATTTTCTCACTGTGAAGTATTTTAATTTCGATGGAAGTTATATCAGCAGCAGGAAACAAGATCATAACTTTAATCATCAACAACACTCATCACTCTCTACAACTGTCTGAGAAGAGGTTGCAGCCTGGTGGGGGTCAATATCTTCTCCCAGGTAACAAGTGTCAGGACAAGAAGACACAGCCTGAAGCTGTGCCAGAGAAGGCTTAGATGGGGTATCAGGAAAAATTCCGTTACTGAAAGGTTGTAAAGCATTTGCACAGGCTGTCCAGGGCAGTGGTGGAGTCCTTGTCTCTGGAGGGATTTAAAAGCTATGTGGATGTGGCACTTGGGGACATGTGGCAGTGGCAGCCTTGGCAGTGCTGGGGGAATGGTTGAACTCAATGGCCTTGGAGGCCCTTTCCAACCTAAATGATTCTGTGGTTCTACAAACTTTCAAAAAGACAGCTGAATGTTTGAGAGAAGCACAAAAGGTTACAGTTCAGATCACCAAGGAAGGAAAATCTGTTTAGTTAGAGGGAATTGGTTGCCAACGGTATCTGCAAATCTGGTTGTTATCCTCTCTTCACCATAACTGATACATTGGGAAAACCTGGCACTGGTGAGGAAAGAATGAATAAAAGCCTCGGCTCTGTTTTAATCCTGAATAAGACTTCTGCGAGGATTTAAATGGAAAAGTTGTGTCTTCCTGTTTGATGTGTCATCAGTTTTCCGGACCATAGGTTTGACGTACAGAAAAGTTGGTACCACATTCTGGAACAGCAGCTTCTCTCTCCCACTCACAAGAAAATACAGCTGCTGTCACTGCCAATTCCTCACTGCTTGATGTATGGGGTGTAATTTCACATGGAAGGGTCCACGGGAGCTAACCACTAGTTTATGTTAGGAAACCTGCAAACAGCCTCAATTTACCACTACCTGAAACAGAAGCAAACCAAGCTTGAGCATCTCAAGTTATCATTACAGGGAAACATGTCAGCAGTTAAAAAAAGAAAGGGAGAGAAATAAATGTGGTTGCTGAGAGTTTTTTTCCCCATTGAATGAAATGACTTTATCCTTTTTTGAAGCTGCTTTTCTCAGTGAAGTAATGATACTTGAGGCTGGTAGCTGCAAGCCAGGGCACACTTGTACGAAGAACTACCCTATATTTCTCTCGTTTGCTGTACTTCCTTTGTAAAAATGAGATTTATGCATTGACTTTAATTGAAACGTGTCTATCTGCAATGGTTCGAGATCAGCTCTATTCGTCTCTGAAATAATATGTGAAAATTGAGTCTTTCTAGCTTTATTTAATGTATTCTGTTTTAAAAATCACATTATCCTGGAGCCTGCTTTAAAACCTATTTATGTCATTATGTTTTGGATTGCTCACTAATGGAAGGCTTAACTTGCCATTGGGTTTTATAACTGAAGAACAGTAGAAGACACATTAAGTTTTCTCCCTGATTTTGACTTGATGGAAGAAACACAGTGGGAAAATGCACTAATGGTAGCATTTACCAGCAGTAATTTCTGTTTATTAAGGCATCTTGTCAAGTCACATAAGCTAAGCAGGGTAGGGAATGTTCAGTATTTTTGTAGGAGAATTTTTGGGAAGGGATCAGGGATACACTACGGAGGAAATGGTTTGTAAGTGGTAGCAATCTACCTTATCATTATCATTAATTTCTAACACATTATTATGATGTCTCTTGTGTGGGCAATAAATGCAACTCTCATCTACTTCCTTGTTTCCTTAATCACTAAATGGAATTTTTGACGCAAGTTTTGCAGTGCAGTGTGTTCTGCCTTCTGACATTGCACCAGGAACTGAGTCTGGATGTAGATATTAATGGTAGTCAGAAGTTTTCAGTACAGCCATTTTTCACTAGAACCTGCTGGTTCAGAAGACATGGACCATTTCTGCCATGAGACCACTTTTGCTGAATGACGTTTTGCTACAAGTTTCTCATGTCTAGGATGAATTTTTTGCACAATTTCTCTGTTCATCCTTCAGTCCATGCTGGAAAACTGCAACTAGTGCCTGGTATTAATCTTTGTTCCACTAATGACACCTTGAAGAAAAATAGTGAGAACTCATATCTTTACATCTATTGATTATAGGAAAGAGCAGGGTGAGAACTGCTCTGTGATTAGGGATTTTTATTTATTCATTCAAGATCAGTCCCAAAACAAAAGATTTTTTTTCCATCTTTTCTTTCTGAGGGACTGATTCCACTCATCTGCTTCCTAACTCCTTCTTTTACTCTTAGAGAACATGTTGCCTCATCATATAGATTTCTGCATTGAGTCCTTTGTTTCATTCTGATGCAAGAGGAGGAATTATAAAACTGATTATTCTCCAAAGAAAGCATCTGCCTTGCCCTGTTACCACTGACTCCACCTCAACATATTTTGATTACAGTCTCCTCTTACTTTACAGTGGTAAGGGTTACAGGGGATAAGGAAGAGTTCCCTGTTTCTGTTCCAGCTGCCCTAATAACTTGATGGTTTTCTTCTGTTTAAAATTTACATGGGGTTTTGTGTGTTTGATTTTCATTCTAATAATATGGATTTCATTTAAAAGACTTTTGGTTTTAAGACTATTCCTTTCTGATGTCTGATATTCTTTTCTGTGGACTTCAGCTTCTATAAGTGAACAAAACACCCACCAGTTTAACAAAAAAGAAGTATGAAAACCAATGCTGTACCAGCATCCAAACCTATGCAGGAGATCGTGTTATATACAGAAGGCTTCTGTATTTTTTTAGTACACCAGAATATGTTTAACACAGAAATAAAATTTAGCTTGCCTTCATTTCAGAGCCAATGCTCAATAAATAATACATTGTAACACCTAAAAAATTAAGAATTGCAGCTCACAGATTTTGCAGCATTCACTCCTGAAACAAGTGGTAAAGCTTTGGGCCAATTCCTTAAAGGATATGACAGTGTAAAAATTACTGTACTGGGCCACAACAAAGGTGTCTTTAGGATGATGTCCTGTCAGTGCATCTCGTCTGTAATGGTTGTTTGGGGAAGAACAAAATAAAAGACATTAAAACTTCTGCTTAGAAATCCTCACATCCTCTGGCAGTATGAAGAGTGCTCTTCTGTGAGGCAACATCTTTGAATTTACTGCAACCAATTTTAAAAAATCAAATTTTTTATTCTAACTGTACACTTTGCCATTTACCGTGTCATGGGGCAATCATAAAAATAACTATAATCAATGTGTAAAAATACCTTATTGCTAGATAATTTGCCCTGTATCTCTAGGTACCTTCCCTGTACTCTTTAAATTTCATGAAGTACAGTAAAAAATACGCTGCATTAGACATCAATCTTCTTCTCATAAGTCTTTTTGATCCAAATAAATGCTCCTCAGACCCCACCACTGCTTTTGTTTGGTTCAGGTGACTAAACCTATCAGCTGTTTATTTTAAAACATACTGTAATCTACATGCAGCGTGTTTAGATAAAATAAACGCAAATAAAACAAAGGAAATATCTTGCATCCCGTCTACTCCAATCACATAGTCCTTTGTGACCTGGAAAACTGTCACCTATCTGATAGAGAAAAGTTTTCTTAGTAAATTGTAGGAAAACAAACTCAGAAATGCAACATATTTTGTTTGAAACTGTAAAGGCTGCAGATGGGTTGGCTGTGACTTCATGAATTGTATGTGAAACTCACTCAGGTTCTCCCCCTAACCCTCCCACCTGAAGCAGATCATAAATATAGGGACATTTAAATTATCCTTGTGTTTTACAAAACAGCGTTTTCCATATGGAAGCTTCTTCCTGGAAATAAAAAGGCTTTATAAAGTCTTTGAGATCTAAAGGATATAATAGTTTAAGAAACCAAACTTTAATTTCCAGAACTGATATTAGTTGCATATCTGATTATAGATATATTTATCCATATTAAAACATCGTGTATTAAATTAACATTTTCCCTATCTGAAACTGAGAATACAGGGGGAAAATCTCCAAAAGAACCTTACATTTCACTGATTCAATACTTTCACTTAAAAACCATTTTAAAATCAAAGAGGTTTTTTACATTTTCCATGTTTGAGTCTTGTTCCAGAAGATCTCTCATATGATGTCTAAAAATATTTTCTAGTCCAAAGCCTAAATTAGTTCGTAGCTAACATCTCTCATTTGTTTCACAGCAAAATTTTAGTTTAATTTTAATATCTTTTCCTTTTCTCATTCTTTCTGACCTTGAGTCATTAAACTTTCAGAAACTGAACACAGATGAAATGTTTTTCAGACTGCATTTAGAGACGCTCTAAAAATTTTTTTCTCCTCCTAATATAGTCTAGAATTATTGGTGTCTCCAACCATTCAAACTTGCTGTGAGTGTTAATGCAGTTAAGAGAGCTCATTAGATTTTTGGAAAAAAAAAGCCCTGTCTTTGCCTCCTCCTATTCACAGAATAAAAGAACAAAAAAATATTCTGAGTTGGAAGGAACCCACAAGGATCTTTGAGTCAAACTCCTGGTCCTGCATAGAACCCTCCCCAACAATCTCACCATGTACCTGAGAGCTTTGTCCAAATGCTTCTGGAATTCTGGTCAGGTTTGGTGCTGACCATTCCTTGGGGAGCCTGTTCCAGTACCCAACCACCCTCTGGGGAAGAACCTTCTCCTTATAGCCCCTGCCACAACTTTAGGCCATTTCCTGGGTCCTGTCACCAGTCACCACAGAGCAGAGATCAGTGCCTGCCCCTGCTCTGCCCCTCACGAGAAAGCTGTAACCGCAGTGAGGTCTCCCCTCAGTCTCCTCTTCTCCAGGCTGAGCAGACCAAGTGCCCTCAGCCACTCCTCACACAGCTTCTCCTCAAGACCCTTCACCATCCTTGTTGCCCTCTTTTGGACACTGTCTAATAGTTTGATTTCTTTCTCGTGTTGAGACACCCAAAACTGCTCACAATATTCAGGGTGAGGCCGCCCCAGCCCAGACCAGAGCAGGACAATCCCCTCCCTTGCCCAGCTGGTGATGCTCGGCCTGGTGTCCCCCAGGACAGGGATGTCCCTCCTGGCTGCCAGGGCACTGCTGACTCGTGTTCAACTTGCCGCTGACCAGGACCCCCAGGTTCCTTTCCATGGCACTGCTTTCCAGCCTCTCATTCCCCAGTCTATCTGTACATCCAGGGTTGTCCCATCCCAGGGACAGAATCTAGCACTTGCCCTTTTCGGACTTCACATGCTTGGTGTCTATTAGTTAAGATTCTAATTGGCAGAAAAATAATTGCAAATGATGATTTATTTCACTAGCCAATCTAAAAATTCATAATTAGTTATAAGGATGTTTGTCATTTTTCAAAGCCAATGAAATAGAAGTAAACATTCCAGTCTTCAGGCATGAACTTTTGAAAAGACAATACATTTTAGAAGACGACTCCTAAGGGCTTGTGGGTACAAAACCATCAGAAAGACCAGGACTGTTAAAACTCTTTAGTATTTCAGAAATAAAATAGTAGCGATATAATGCTTGTTTAGTTATTGATATAGTCTAATTTTGATACAATATCATTTGTATATATATTAATATGCAAATGCTTTATTAAGTAATAAAATCAGGCATGTTCAATATGCTGTGACCATGTTTTAGAAAGTTTTTTAATGTTGTAAATAGATACAGGCAAGGTTGCCTGTTAAATTTTTAAATAAATAATATTTATCTCTTCCTTTTCCATGACAATATCTCTTCCTACAGTGCAGTTTTTGTTTTTAGACTCTGTACTCTCTTTTCCACCTTCTCTATGCTAATAATATTTATGTGCTTTCTTCTTTTTTCGTGGACTACATGAACTAATCCTCAAATCTACTGACTTTACCATATTATATTTTTTTGATGTTCATCTTCTACACTGGTCTCATTGAAACCTCAATGTTTATAAAAACCACAAGTTAAGGATTCACTGAAAGAGTGGATCTAAATTAAAATTATGTGAATCAGCCCTATGGAATCACTGGTCTCTGAGTTAAAACTACTGTGGTAATTTTGCTAGAGTGCTTAAAGTGTAAGATTTTGTGATGGGGGTAAAGATTCTACTGGAAACAGATTTATTATGCCATCACACCAGCACCCAGGAGAGTAAGAATATGTGGAAGTTCTTGAGTGGATAAAGAGGAACTGGAAGCTCAGAATGAGATATTCACATCAGGGATACTATTAGCATAACAAATATTGTGCAAGCTTGCAGCGTACTCTCCAACCTTGAAAAATAGATATGGGAGTGCTTTCAAAGTTTTTGATATAAATAAAATTTAGAACAAATTAGAAAGAGAGTGGGATTCTATTCTATCTGCTCTCACAGCTGCAGAAGTATCAAAACATTTTTCCTTTTGGCTTCTGAGCCCACTCACATATATATATTTTAAAGATTATTACTGTCTTTAGATGAAATTTATTATTGCTGTACTGGTCAAAAGGATGCTTCATAATAAATACATGGCCTCAGCTTTTTTCTAAGCATGGCATTTCCTACTCAGTGGTTAATAAAATATTATTAGGAGAAGTTTAGGAATCATATTGAAAGTAGAAGACACGACTAAGTTTATTATTCAAAGAAAACATATCTATTTCTATGCCAGCATAGGTATCATGTACACCATTCTAGATAGTTAATAAATATTGGATAAGCATGTTTGGAAACGAAGGAAAATTAAATGCAGGATCTGAACCCCTTTTTTGTTTTAAAAAGACAGGAGAACTTTAAAGTTGCATAGTTACTCATGCATATCAGGCTTACATTTGCTCAGCTGGGGCAACCTGCATTTGCTTAGCCACAGATGGATATAAAGAAGATGCTATTCATCTGAAACAATGATCCTTTTACTTATCATAGCTGCTGTGTGATGTACATGTCCCATTTAAATGAAATGATCTTCACAGTGTCATAAAATATTCATTAAAATTTTCAGGCAACTTGCAATTCAAAATGTTTCACAATATCTGCTATGGATTAAAAGGGTTTTGTTTGGTTTGATTTGGGTTTTTTTAACCATTTCTTAGCTGACACTGTTTTCACATGTATATATATTTATTTAAGTATCAATCTTATCAATTTATTCTATTTTCACATCCTGCTTTAAAGCCACATTTTGTGCTTTATGTGTGGCATAAATTAGAGTCAAGGGTCCCTAATTTACAGACCTGTAAAAATTTGGCTTTCCAAATGAAAAAATCACAAAAGTATTCAATGACAGTTTGGATTTGTCAGGTGTGAGTGCTAATTTATATGGAAAAAAGGTAATGGATGAGGAAAACCATGGGACCAAGGAGAATATTTTCAACACACAGCATGAAATACCAATACCATTTTTGTGTTAGTTTTCAGAATTAATTCACTCTGGAAAATGACTTTGGAGCTGATGTTAGTAGCAATGAAGATGCCAGCATATTCCAGCTGAGGCAGCTCTCCTGCTGGGGAGCCCAGATAGGGTTGGTTATACGCAGGTCTAATTCCCGAGGCTCCAGCTGAGCTACGTGGTTTCATGCCAGTGGTGATTGAATGTCCTTTTCCTCTGGGAAGCATTCCACCAACTTTCAGCCATCATTCAGAACTAATTTCTGCACATCCAGCAGCCAAGTCTGTGGAATACCTGGTAAAACTGGACAAAAATGTTGTTGCACGTCAGACGTTTGGAGACTTCTTTGTCCTTCATCCTCATGGTATAAGGAGCCACAAATCAGATATTCCTTTTCCTTAGAGGAAGTGACCAGCTACACCTACTCTGAAAATACTTTCTGTATTAATGTGCAGTTGGGTGTAGCGGAAAATGTAAATTCTTATCTTAAGGAACACACAGAGGGAGATGGGTTGCAATTCCCACTGCTTATACACCAGTTTCCTTATCTTGCATTGTAATTCAGTGATTAAAAAGATCAGTGTACCTCAATTCCTTGTGTACCCTGTTTTGGGGAGAGGGCGCTAAAGCCCTGTTTGTGAGAGATGACAAAGACTAAAGAGGTCAAAGAAGTTCCTTCCCCTGGTGATTAGGCGGAGCCTGTGACAAAGGGCTGTCAGGGATGAAATTGTGGGACAAAATGAAGGAAGCTTTTATTCACCTTTTTCCCAAGGACATGAATGTAAGGTGTTCTCACTCCGTTACTTTGAGTGTTCTCTGGACACCTTTCTCAAATTCTGTACCTCTCCAGATTCATTTTATAAATGATCATAGAAACATAGAACCATTCAGATTGGAAAAGATCTCTAAGACCATCAAGTCCAGCCATTAACCCAGGACTGCAAAGGCCTCCACCAAACCATGTCCCCACATTCACATTCCTTTGGAACACTTCCGCTTTTGCATGCTACAACAGAAAACTTGATGTTTAATACAATATGATGCTTTCAAATTATTTCAGTCTCCTTGGATCCTGTGGATTTGATGAGGATGTAAATGATGTAGTGACTTGTGGCTGTCTCAGGCGAGAGGAAAAACATTTACCATGAGTTCTGCCTGTCCTCTGAGGATTTTTGTTTCAATTTTAACTACAGATTTTGTGACACAGGCATAGCTCCAAAAGGAAACAGAATGAGATCAGATGTAGAATAGTTTGGGGTGTTTTCAAAAGAAAAAAATGCTTGGCAAGAGAAAGCAGCAGGTAGTGAAGCAAATTGAATTAATTTGTGGTACAGGGCCTCAGAAAGCTGGAAATGTGTAGGCATAAGCCATATGAACAGCATCTCTGCTAGCTGCCTCAGCTTCTAAGAACAAACTAGGCAGATCACATCAGGCATCAATTTATACTTCCTAAACCACTAACAGTAATCAGATGGAGGTGGCTGAAAATCTGTCAAAATTAAAAAAAAAAACCAAAAAAAACAAAAAAAAAAAACCACAAAACAAAACCAAAAAAAAAAAAAAAAAAAAACCCAAAAAAAACCCAAAAAAAAACCAAAAAACAAAACCAAAAAAAAAACCAAACCAAAACAAAAAAAAACCCCCAGGTGTCTGTCCTGGAAATAAAAGTGTCCAAACATGCATAGTACTTAAAAGTAACGCATCTGAAAACAGATAACACAGAAGACATGAGTGTGACTGAACATAGATTTATTGCCCTATAATATATATAGACTGAATGAGCTTTTTCTTACAGAGTTACCCTCTCTGGGTATCTATGAATTTATAATGCTGCTTCTTACCATTTATATTTGTCTACACTAAAGATGCAATAATTTATTAACATGGTAATAAATGTTTAATACTTCTTCTCTTTATTGTTTTATAAAACTATTTCCCTAGCTTCTGTTTCTTGAAAATATGAGAAGGACAAACATTAAACTAAAACAATGCTATTGAAAAATGGACGTATTTATATGCACGTTTTTTAAAATGTCTCACATATTGTTCATAACCTCTGTTGTGGATGTTGTTGAAAGCAGCTGAGATGCTCAGTGTTGGATTTCATGTGTTGTGACTGATAATTACTTTTCAGGTAGGGCACTTTTTAGAACAAATATCTATATAGTAGCTATAGATGAATTTTAATGCCAGAAAAAAAAATTTGAAAGAAAATGGCTTAAAAATCAAGCAGTATTTTAAAAATTCTGTTTGACTCTTTAAAAATTTTTTTCCTTCTATTTAATTAGAATTCACATATTTCACTTTTGGAAAGCTTTCATTCACAACTCTCATTGTTTGGTAGATACATTTACTTTTCAAATTATTTGATATTCAATCTTCTGAGGAAAAACAACGAAGAAAATGTAACTTCTCATATTCTGATTGCTGATGATATCACTGTGGTCACTGAATACCCGAGTTTACTTTCATGGTTATTAAAGGTGAATGAACTTCAAACGTCATGTTGGAAAGGATGTGAAAGTTTGTGTCTTTCTACATAAATTGGAATTACACTTCCAGCTTGCCACCTGTTCCAAATGATGGAATGCAGTTTTCCTGAAGTCTCATGCAACTTTCCAAAAATTTCTGAAAGCAGTTAATATTCAGTTGTAAAACATAAAGCAGTCTCTTCAGAAGAAAGGTGCTCAAGGTGGTTAAGAGAAGCGTCTGTTGCATCAAGTTTAATGAATTAGGTACTCCTAAGTACACCAGAAATCAAATTAGTCACTCCAGTTAGTGGCATTTTGTACCACCATGAAAACTTTTATGAATCATTCTTGTAAATCATGTTTTATGTTTTTTTCATGGCAATTTTCATCTGTATTCAATATCAGTTTAGCAGTATTTACCAAGTGCTAAAAACATGTAAGATTTTAATACAAGAATTGATACAATGAATTTTAAAAATTAAGAGGCTAAGACAAGGAAAGAGGTTTAATTCATATTTTTCTTCATTTTTAAGTTCTGAGTTATCAGTGTAGTGCCAATGCATTGTTGCAGAAGTAGCCATAAAACAAACTTTGTGCTCACATTCAGAACTGATATTTGAATGAGTGAATTATCCATGTGTTCTTTTTCCTGTTTCTATTTAATGGTGGTGATATAATTCTTTTTTCTTCCCTCTCTCTTTCTCCTCTCCAGCTATGACAATGCAGTTCATTAGCCATCGGTTCCCTGACTACCATGATCCAACTATAGGTGAGTACAGATTACTCTCCCATTCATCCCTTTCAGTCTCTCTGCCTATGTGAGATTGTGAGACAGTGAGAAGCTGCTTCTAAAAGGCACTTAGATAGAAGCAAATTTACAAAGTTTAGATTACACCTTAATTTTGTGCTGACAGTTGAGTTGTGTCGTGGTCTTAACATAGATACTTCTTCCTGAAGTGCTTTATACAAAAAGCTCTCTCAAAAAAAGGGTTCTGCATTCATGCATTGTAAATATTAATGTCGTGCATTTATAACTGCAGAATATGAAACAAAATTGCTAAAGAATGTAAAAACTCCAGTCTGGAGTGGGGTTGGTTGGTTGGTTTGTTTGTTTGTTTGTTTGTTTGATTGTTTTTTAAGCTCTGTTATTTTTAGTACTATTTTCCACTATTAAAGTCTTAGCTGACCTTCTCTAGAAACATCAAGTGACTACTCAATTTAAAAGAGTTGTGCTCTGGGATTGCGGAGTCTGCTAACTTCTTTGGGTTTCCCTACTTTATAAATTTTGGTAATAACAGAAATTCACACATACCTCCTTTACACTTTATTACAATACACTTTTTTATCTGAAATGATCTTTAAATGCTGACTGACTGTCAGAACTGCATGTTTATGCATTTAAGAGAGCCTTTATTACTTAGTTTTACTTATACTTGCATTTATACACACTATCCATGTGCAATATTTAATTACAACAGGGAAAAGATAGCAGAATCTGCGTCCAATAAGTAGAAAAGGCACTAAAACTCTCCACATTTACAAAGATTTCTTCAGGAAAAAAAGAAGAAATTAACCCCTCTCAGCCAAAAAATTTTTGTTTTCTTTGAAATTTTCAAATATTTCAAACTCACCTTTAACTTCTATAAAATTACCGTATTGCTAAATAGAGTAGGTAACGACAGTTTTTCTTCTTATTAGTTATTTCCATAGTATTCCACATTTCCTGGGTGTTAACTCTTGGTAAATGGTCATAATTTTAATAATGAAAAAAATATATAAACTCTTCATGTCACTAGTAATTTTATAACTGTTAAAAAAATTACAAACGGGATGTGTCAGCTCTAAAAGAGGCAAAACTACTGTTAAATTGCTGCAAATTCATTTGCTGCTTTCAGGGAAAAAAAAAGAAATCATTAAATCCAATTGGAAAAGAGGAACATTATTAGTTATCGACATCATTAAGTTATGTACATACATCCATCTTTATTATTAGCTATTCACCTGCCATCAGTATTTATCCCTATAGTGTATCTCGTTGTAATCTTAACTTATTGGTCTCTAGACACCACCACAATATGAATAATAGATAATCATAAAGAGAAGGAAAGCTTATGATGCATTCTAAGTACATACTGCAGGAATGCCTAGAGGACCTAATCAGGATGAAGGTCTCCTTGAGTGAGAAAGAGCTTCTACTCAGTAAAACCAACACAAAAGAAGAGAAGAGAGGGTAAAAGTAAACAGGGAATTATGAATTCCATCTCACCCAGCTGGCTAGACACAGATCTAGAAGTACAAGTTTTTCTCTTCAGCACTTCTGTTTTCCAGAACGTGCTGAGGACATCCTGAAAAAGTCTTATTACTATCTGGGCTCCAAAACACATGCTAAACAGAAGAGAATAATCTTGGGCTAAGTATGTATGTTTCCTCTTCGGTAAATTTGTGGTATGGCCCCTTAAAATTGGACGTAAAACAAAAAAAACAAGTAGAAGGAATCACTTGCTGTCACACCTATAATAACAAACACTAATTTTCAAATGTCAGCCCACTGAAAAGGTTTATATCATTGAGATTGTTTTTGGTACTTTTACGTTACTGGTCTCAACTCACAGAATTAATCTCATGTTTAGTCACACGTCCACTGGTAGGGATATTTTTATTATTTAGACCATCGGCCAGAAAAGAATAAAGGGGATCTAAAATGAGCACACTCAGGGTCAAGAGTATGCTGATGTCAGGAGATACCAGAGAAAAGGTTATTCCTCGAAAGTCGTGAGGAGCTAGACACAGATGCTTTGTGTCATGGGGAAGTTAGCACCTCAGATCAGAGCAGTGATCTGTCTAGCCAGAGTTTTGTTTCTCACTGTAACCCAGCAGCAGATGATGCAGAAATTAAAAAACAGGCCACATATGAAATCTGCATTCAAGCTGGCTGAGTGACAAACCAGAAAATTAAACACGGTTTTTCATCTCTGTCTGAGATCCCCGATCTCTCTGGAGATCAATTTATTACCTTTCCCTTGTGCCATACATTTTAGGCCACTTCCATTCCTCAGCAATTTCTATCTTGTTTATTGAACTTATGGGGTGTCCTGAACTTTTTTGGGCACATTGGCCTCACTTGTTTCTGTACTTCTTTGGAAATAGCCAGTTCTGCTTACCTGTGGTGTTATTTGTCTCTGGGCATTTTTAAGGAACAGAGGTTTCCACAGAGGTCACTGAATGGGTGTTATCGTCTAGAAAAAATTCTACAGTGTGTTTAAATGATAATCCACAGGTTCCCAGTATTAACCAAACTGTTGAGACTACAGTTCTACAGCTGAGTTTTAAAATAAGGTGGATTGTTTCATTTGCTTGACATGGACATAAGAATCCAATAAATACCTACCTAATTTTTTTTGTGTGATGTTCTTGCTCTACCTATTCCATTCTCTGTGTTTTCTGTGGTGTGAAATTGTGGTGGCAGTGACCATGGTACCTAACTGTGCAAATTTAGCCAAGATTTGAAGAGGTAGTGCTGACAGAATTGATGGTGTACCTCCTTGCACTTGATGCGGCTTTTTCTAATTAGCTCTCCCAAAATAAATAGATGGGCGGGAGGCAGCAAGATAGGCAGGCCTTTGTAAACGGCATCATTGTCCCTGAAATCTCAAAAGTCAGTCACTTTCAGTTTTAAGGGCAAGTTGTTGATACCCCTGCGACTACCAAAATATTGATAATATTTGTGGTTTTTAACTTTTCATTGTCAACTTTGAGCATTGGCATGGAAATGGAATAATAATTTCAGCTGTTTTTCATTTCTGTAGATTTCTATGAAATAGTTTGTCATCTTGGTAAAGATAGGAGACAATAACCTGTTCCCCAAACACATGAGCATTGCACTGATATAATCTGGTTGATGTCCTAGTTGAAAAGCAGAGCCAAACCACATTCAGTCACAAAATACAAAAGCTCCACAAAACCATCGTGTATGGTCAATTAGGAACACATAAAAACCCTGAAACAAGGAATCTACAGTAGTTTCTTTGCTTTGACTTAAAAGTAAATGTTTGCTAATTGGGTTTCATATTTTATTTCACAAAAGCTCAAATCCTTTCAATACTAAGAATTGTTCTGAGTTTCTTTTTCGTATAATGAACACATTTTATGTCCTGGCCTACTCGTTAATCTACAGAAGCATACACATGGGCAGCTGGCTTCTGAAGGTTTTTAGTAGGTTTTTCTTTTCCTCCTTATTTTATTTGCATTTTATACTTCGTCTCTAAACTGATAAAACAGCGAGATTTAAAGGGAGATAAGATTTTTTTTTTAAATCTAATCCCACATGAGGCTGTGGTGAAAACTACTTAGTGATACTGACCAGAGAATGCAGAGTCCCTTCACTTTAATATGTTGCCAAATATTCTTCCACTTCCCAATTCTGTTCCCCTCTAAACACACAGTTAGGGATTTACCCTAAATATTATGCAGTAATAATCTTGTAGCTTTGAAGATGTAAGGTGTTATTTTTTACCTCTTTCGCGAGAGTCCCCAGGAACGTGGATTTTCCCTATCATTCCTTTTCATCGTGTTTCACCATTATGTCACTGATGCATCAGAGTTTTCTCTTTCTACAGCTACTCATATCTCTAGCAATACAGTAGAAATATACTATAAGACTATAATGGTGCTTTGTACTTGTAACTTTTTCATTTCTTATCCACTGACATTTCTGAAATATTACAGAGCATCTTGATCACAGAAGAGCTGCTGCTACTGTGAGGTGATGCAGAATTTTTGCTAAAAGGATGTTTCAGTTTCTACGTTAAGGGATACACATTCGTGTAGATTTGTATGTTATATGTACATATACCTCAAATGTGTTAATTTTGATCTTGAAAGGGCTATCCAAATAGGTTTAGAATTATTTACATGTTTTTTCGCTCTGTATTTATGCTTTATAAAATGAATACCTCCACTTTTGGAGAATTTACTGGATATTGTGGTGTCACAAAAGTGCAAGACGTTCTTAAAGAAGATTACTATAAATTTATTTGAAGGAAGAGGCTGGTTTTTTGGGCAAGTTTTTTTGGTTTTTGCTTGGTATTTTGTTTGTTTGGTGGTTTTTGGTTTGGTTTGGCTTTCCAAGTACATGGAGCATTTTTATTCCAATAAGAGTTTATTGGAATAAATTCTCTCTACATTGTGGAACAGACAAAAGGTGTCAAAATAAATTTTCAGAATTAATGTTCCCTTCAGATGTAGGAAACTTTCTTTTATTTCATCCGATTTTCTTAGTTTGGAAAAGCTGATAAGACTTTGAGAAACTCAAACTGCAGATATTGTATATAGTTACAAATAAGAGTGCATACACATAAATTCAGAAATAGATGTGCCAGTATTCATTTAAAATATAAACATTAATTAAAAAGTTAAATGTTGCCGGAGTTGCTAATTTTAATGCTGTCACTTTGAGTTTAATGCCACTTCAAGATCAATTGGGTACAATGGCCATATTTTAGGCTTGCTACAAGTATTGCAGTTCAACATTTTGAGACAGAAACATACTACTTTTGTAAGTAAAGGGGGAGGGGAAGGGTAAAATTAGTATTAGACTGTATGCAGAAAAAAAATCAGAGCTTAGCACTTTGTGAAAATGAAATTATTTTAACACACATTTAATATTTAATTGTAGTCAACAATGGGCATAAGTTCCAAATGGCAGTGGATGTGATAATTTTCTGGAACAAATGGCTAAGAGCAATTTACAGTCTGCACAGTCTTTGGCAACATCACAGAGAGCTAATGCAAGTGGAGTGTCAGGAAAGGAAGCACGACATAGAGCAGCAAACTGGACAGGCTCCAAGATGCTCATTAACCATGTGACTAATCTTAAAATGAATACATAATGCAAACGAGATGTGAGAGCAGCTTCCTGTTTTGGTGAGATATCACTGCATGAGATTGTGTCAAATGAGCAGTTGAGGGCATTAAGGCTGTGTCAATGTCAAACTCTAATTGAAATGGGTGTGGGATGGAAAGCACTCTAGCATTAAGCACATGAATTTCCATGAGGCTTCCTAACGAAGTGGTGCATTCACCAATGCATCAAATAAAATGCATTTACTCATCCTTAATAAGATGTTGGAAGTGTATGGGTGAATTTCGGAAAAAAAGATATAAAATGTAGCTGGAAATATTCTAGGTTTATATAATGCTTACCAAAAAATGTCTGTGCTGTAAAGAATATTATATTTGTTTTCAAGATACAATAATGAAAAAGGATAAAGCAACGGAAATACAAACTCATTAAAAATGAAAGAAGACAAAGGTGGGACACATCTTCTAGATCTGGGGAGAGACATCTTGTCACAAAAGTACTATTCACATTCATGTTTCGGGTACAAAAAGTTTCTAGAACATTTCTGCTGTTATATAAAACAATGAATGCATGTGTAGACCATCCGTAAATTAATTCTCATTCTGTTTTTTATATAGAAAATAAAATATTTGGACTGAACAAGCCACAATTGGATTTGAGCCCTAAGATTGTTTTCTTTTTGTTCTTTTTTTACCCTTTCATTTATCATTCTCCATATATTCATTAGCCCTATCTGAGATGGGATAAAAAATTCATATAAAATAATCAATTTTTCTCCAAAGACTGTCTCCCAAGGGTATTCAGACTGATTATGTAGATATAGCAAAATTGCCTGTGTTTGTGCTCCATATTCCTCATAGTTGAAAACAAGAAATGAAGAATATACAAGAATACTGGTGTATGCATTTGAACCATATTCTTAAACCTGTATTTTATTAATATTTTTCATTTTTCTATCTGTTGGTATTATCTGCATTATTAAGAGATTAATAGTCACTTTTGGTGTAAAGAATTTTGGCTCACGCATATCAAAAAGAGCAGCGATTATGGCTGCTCTGTTTGACTAAGGCTTACGTTTAGATATCCAAATTTTAATGTCTGCACATGAATCATGTATCTTGGTTCCAGTTATGTGGGATTCAAGGAGACTTAGGAGTGGAGATTCATCTCTTTGCTCACTTCCGTTATCACAGGTTGTGAGAGCCATTTGAGATGTTCTGGAGTGTGTTCAGAGAAGGGAACGGAGATGGAGAAAGGTCTGGAGCACAAGTCCAATGAGGATTGACCAAGGGAGCTGTGGGGTGTTAACCTGGAGTCAAAGGAGGCTCAGGGGAGACCTTCTGGCTCTCCACAACTCCCTGAAAGGAGGTGGTAGCCAGGTGGGGGTGGGGCTCTGCTCCCAGGAAACAACAGACAGGACAAAAGGAAATAGCCTCAACTTGCTCCAGAGAAGGTTTACATTGGATATTACGTAAATTTTTTTCCCTGAAAGGGTTTTTAAGCACTGGTACAGGCTGCAAGGGCAGTGGTGGAGTCACCAGTTCCCATCCCTGGAGGGGATTAAAACCTCTCTTGGTGTGGCACCTGGGAATATGGGTTAGTGGTGGGCTTGACAGTGCTGGGTTAACAGCTGGATTCAGTGATCTTCGGGCTCTTTTCCAACCTAAACTGTTCTGTGAAGGATCCTGTGTCCTGCAGTCCTGCTTTGGTTCAGGACCCTGACCCAGTAAGCTGTAGATCTTGCACAGGTCATGTGTGGCTGATATCTGTCCCCCTATGGGTGTGACACAGGGGTTGTGCATCACCAGAGCCCTTCTAGTCCAGTGAATGAAAACCAGAAAATATTCTCAAGAGCATATTGAACATCAAGACTCCTATATGGGCAACTGGATAGCAGCCATACTTCAGAGTAAAGAGATTTTAGCTACCTGCCTTGCATACAGACACATATTTTGCAGCTTTCTAAATCTAGGTGCTTGAAGATGAATTGTGGTGCCTTCTCTGACAGCTTGTCAGAACAAGGACCTTCACAAATCACAGTGATACCTCTCAGAGTGTCTGGATAGAGGAAAATGAAGAGTGAGATTTGCTCTGCACAATCCTTGCTAAGGTGGCAGAAGAGAGGAGAACATAGTCATGTGTCTGGCAGAGTAGGTTCTTCCACAGTAGATAAAAATAAGCCATGCGTAGAAAAGCAGGGAGCAGCATTAAGAAATTAAGAATGGAAAAAGTGCCCAAACTGCTCACTTAGTTTAGATTTCAAGGAGGCACCTTCAACAACACACCTTCTGCTTAGTGTTACTATTTTATCCTACTATGAAAGGAAATGGGAAATGCTTGAAGCTACAGACAGGAGACTGGAAAATCACAGCAGATTTTTCTCCCTCTGAATGAAACAATTTTACTTTAAAACCAAAAAAATCCCAGTATTTCTCTTTGAAATATTTTTTTTTAAAGGTGGTAGTTTGCCTCTAAGATGCACATTAATGATAGTTGCATAATCTCTCAACATTTCATATGTTGCTGTCGATGAAGTCTCAGATCATGATGAAATTTGATTCTTTCTGTTGAGAACCTCAGTATTTTTCTTGTTAAGGGAATAGTCTGATCCTATTCTAAACGTGCTCTGTTAGTCATATACATGATCTCCTGCTCTAATGTTAAACATTACTTCTTTGAAGTTTGCTTTCATAAGACAGTTATGCAGTCCTATATCGTTTGCAGACTTCATGTAAGAAATTACCAAAGCAACAAGTTGCTTTTTTCTGCCTGTACTCAAGAAGAATCACCCCTAAAATTCTAGTCATACACTTAATGTCTGACACTCAGGCTTTCTTATAAATACAACCCGCAATTATTTTGAGGGTTGTTTGCATCAGGTTACAGTTCTTTGTTAACATTTTCAAAGACTCATGAACTGCTGCTTAATCTAATTTTCTTTTACTAAAGTCTCTGATACAAACAATATCAGAGAAGCAAATGCAGTCACTTTCTAGAGTGTAAGTGCCCCAGAAGGCTGATTCTCCAGTCATCATCTCCCCCCTCAAGTCCCCAAACACCTTCTCAAAGTTTGGAAGTTGGTCAGAACACCTTGAAGAGCATTTTGTCTTGGAATTTAGGCTTGGCAGTGCAGTGGTCTGTGTCCATCTCGCCCTTAGAAAACTTAACAGAGTGGCTCTACTGGCAGATTCACTTCAGACGCAGCAGTGCTAGACAGCAGCTACAGCTACGAGCCTCTGCACCGTGCTGCGAAGTCTCAGAGGAGGAAACAGCGTAGGGATCAAGTGTAGAGCTATCTATCTAGAGCTATTAATATTATAACATATTAATATACATAGATATTAATATCTCTGTGTAGCTATTAATACCTAGAGCTATTTTTTACCCTAAATCGTGGACCAGGAATGATGTATGAGCTATCACCTGCTAGGAACAGACACTGGAGGCTCTGAAACAGTCTGTAGTTTTGTGAGATAAAATAAGCCAAATCTAAAAACTCATTTGTGAAGAAAAAGAGGAAATCCCACCCTTCATCTCTGCTGTTTTCCTAACCTCTCTGCCTCTCTGGCATTCATTGTACAGTTTTTCAACCTGATTCAACAGTATTCCAGAAGAAAATTAAGCCATGGAATAATTGCCGACCAGGTTATGAGTTTAATAATTTTGGTAAAAAAGTATTTTTCAATGCTCAAAAAGTCAAAAGGGATCATGTAGAAACACATATGAGGAAATGGGGAAAGAAGTGGGAATGAAAGAGAACAGAAATGGTTTTATTTCTGGGACAGGCGAGGTGTGAAAACCCATTCAACCATCTCATGCATTCACTCTCAGACACCAGTCCATGAGCCAAAATTCCTTCCAAAGGTGATCTCTGTTGTCAAAAATAATGGTGACAATTCCCTATGCCACGGTGTGGGATTCCTTGGGCTATTGTCCATCTCCAAATAAGGAAAACTGGTTAAATGGTCTTTTGACCTTCTATGGCTCTACTCTTTATATTCTCATTTATCTAATCAGAATTACATTAATTGATAATCTGGCCTGTGATATGACTTCCCTTTCTCCATTGTTTTAGAGATTAAGAAGACAAACAAATGACTCTGTTTATTATGATTCATTATTATCATTTTACTATTATATCAAATCTGGCAGATGGTGAGTGGTGGTGAGTAGAGCTAAATTCAGTTGGTGGCCAGGAACGGGGGGTGCTGTGATTCTATGATTCTATTTCTCCAACATCTCTGCCCAACAAGTGCTTACCATGGCTTGAAGAGGAGAGAAAAGTGTTTACCCTGTGTGCTGTCATGAGAGATCTATGCTTGCCTCATGTTAACATGCAAAAAAGCACCAATACCCCTTAGCTGCTAATGGTTCATATTTATTATTTTCCATACTCCATTAACTTTCTTTGCGTTAGAAGTAAAATATATTCCTGCTTCGGCCATCTTCTCTTCTTCACTGAATGAAGGATCAAAGAATGGTATATTACACTTCTATTTCTTCTAGAAACCTGAGATTCATTATGTATCTGCTAAATACAGAGAGAAAAAAAATAACCAAAAACTGTATAGAAGTGTGAGCTTGTGGTTGCTCTCTTGAAGCACTGATTAATCAGATTAAAACTGAGGAAGGAAGACAAAAGCCTTTTCTTATAAATGTGACAATACAAAAGCATTTCTGTGGTATATTTTTATAAGAATAGTAATGGTAACAATAATGATAATAATGAAACAGTTTTATTAAAATTATTTCATAATATCTGCCATATTCAGAGTGTAGAAAGAGTCAGCCAAGAATAGAAACCATTATTAAAATATTTTTGTCTGTTCTACTTAAAACAGACTATTTTTTTCTTTGTACCAGCTTTGTACAGGGCAGAAGACCTCCAATTCAGCAATGGGTGGTTTTGGTCTGACTACATTGAAAAATCTTCTGTTCCCCTTGTTTCGACTGACCAAGTCTCTGATTGATCCATCCAGCAGTTCGAAACAGTAAGAGAACTTAAATGGTTCTTCTGCTGACAGAGGAGTTTATTCTCAGAGCTGAGCTCTTCAGTCCTCCTTTCAGGCCTAAAATGATACCCTAGCATTAACCCAAAAAAGAAAATTCGGACAATATCTCCTTTTTAAGTTCTTCTCTGCTCTCTTGTAGTACAGTTTCACTGGCACAATTTCATTGGGTTGAGCCCCTCATATGATCTGGGGGATTCAGCTCCAAATCTGTAGGTCCTGACTGCTTTTGACTACGAGGAAGGTCTCCATCTGGATGGTGACATTAAAACAGGATCGTTTATATGTTTGTCCAGAACCTTTATCCACAGTGAAGCCACACACATGTTGTAGTTTCTAATTAGTAATGTAAGCATACAAAGTGCTAGAGCATGCACTGACATCTGCATCTCACGTCAGTTAGATGAATAGTGCTCCCAAATGTGAAGTACAATAAAGAAAGCCTAGGTTCTTGGGGCTAAAGTGGGCTAGAGTGTCATGTTATGTGGCAGCTGAAGATGTCTGAAGGTCCTGGGAATTAGGTGGCTGAAGCTGGAGTGAACACCAAAGTCACTCTGTGGCCTTAGCCCCGTGGTTCTGCCTTAGGTGTCACAAGCCTCATACGGTGACTATGATTACCACTAGGGTCATGAACTTAGAAGGACTTGAAACGAGACTTGCAGCCCACGAACAGGGAAAACTTGCTTACCTATATCCTGTATATTGTGATTAGCAAAATTATCCCATAAATGATTTCTGAAATTGAAAGAGGCACCCATTCCATGGTTTTCTAGAGGCGGATGATTTATCACGCTCCACTCAAAATTCTTCGTCGCAGGACAAATGTTTCCATTAACCTTTCTTTCATGGAAGCCAGCAGCCATCTACACCTTACTAAATCCAAGGCACCATCCGTGCTAATAACCGTACAGATGTAGTCAACTCGCTAATTACTTCCCCTGAAATGACAAGAAGTGAATTCGTAGCTGTCAGATCCTCCCACTCAGCAGCACAAGCACGGACTTGAAAGAGTAGTGAAATTGCTACCTGCTATTCTTGTTCCCCAAGATAAGGGTACTTGGACTTCTGTTAATTATCATGTTTTGATTAAACAGGAATACTTTGTTCGCTTTGTTCATGTACACCTTTGAATGAAATGAAATTTTTCTGGAAGCAGAGAAAGTAATGCTATGCTTTTATTAAATATTAGTAGCATTATCTACATTGCAAGTAGTTTCTAAAAGCAAGTGCAAAGGTTTGGCTGAGTTATCTTTAACCTTAACTTGCAAAATTGCTAGCCTTTGCAGTGAAATTGTAATTTCTCTGGGGAACACTTAACAAGTAAAATTTAGCCTGTTTGGAGAATGGCACTGCAAGTTCTGATGAAAACTGAGTGAGTTTTCTGGGAAACAAGCTTTGTCCTATATAATACAAATTTAGTCACTGTGCCAGTTTGGCCAAAATCTAGTAATATAGCCCCTGAGAGAAAACCAGGGTGCAACCACCCTTCCCCCCCCACAGGGTTCGGGAAAAAAAGGAAATTTTTCCTTGAAGGAAAGTGAAAGAGATAAAAACTATTTATTTTAACAAACACACAGGAAAAGGATAATGATGCTAAATAATGAAATGAAACCTCTCGCTATAGAGAGAAACCTGGGAAGATTTCAGAGTCCTTCTGTAGGTGTGGTCTCTCTCCTCCTCAGAGCTGGTCGGTGAGGGCGTGGGCCCACCCCCGGGCCTCGGGGAGAAAATTCTCCTGATGTGTTCTGATGTTGTTGAAACAGTTCAGAAGAGAAGAAGGGAAAAAACCAAAGTCCCAGGAAACAAAATTCAGCTCTCCGTCTCAGTCCAAGAGAGAAAAAAAAAAAAGCTGGCTGAAGGAAAAGCAATCAGGGTGCTCTGTCCGCGCCCTCCACAGCCAGACAACACTGAGGAGTGTAATCTCTGTGTCCTTGAGAAGCTGCTTTGGAAAGTTCACCTGGTTTGTTTTTTTTTTCTCAAGCTCAGTTTAAAGGCACAGAAAAGGCACAATATTACTTTTTGGGCATAGAGCATGATAGGGGATACACATGATAGAGTCACCCCAAGATGGCATATTTGCACATATGATTTGCACATATTATGATTATGATATTATGATTAAAATCATAAATGGTGGTTTTGTTGATTACAGCCTTTGCATCATAACTGAAAAGTGCTTCACTGAATCGAGTTATTGAGATAGACTGTCAGTCTTTCTTTTAAAGCCGTGCTGTGTCCCAGCAGAAAGTCACCATTTAAAGGAGGTGACTCAACCTGCACCCAGAAGAATCCAATGTTTTACAATGTGTTGTTTTACAATGTGTTTTACAATGTGTTGAGACGTAACAACGGAATGAGCTTCTCCATCTATGTGTTTGGAGAAACGAAGGATGAGGAGTGCATTGTTTTCTGGACTTCATCTTGGTTATATAAACTGTAATTTGATCTTGGTCAGAACTTGTAATCACTCTGTGGCCTTGTGAACATGCATTTTGCTTTAATTAATAATAGTTTTATTTTGGAGGGGGAAATGCTTATCTGCAACTAGAAAATAAACTGTTGCAAACAGTAAAAAATTAATACATAGTCTAGTATTATAAAAATACCTAATGTTTCTGTAGAAGGAGATATTACCATTGGTGGTTTTTGTGTTTAATTTTTAATCTGCTTATGGCGCTAATATTTTTTTTTCAGGAGTGGATAAACTCACATCTACTGTTATGCTCACATATCCTGCTGTAATTTATAAACTTTGGGCCCTGATGGCAGAGATCTGACTGGGTGCAAAGTGCTGATGACCAGACAAGGTAGCAATGAATTTGCCTTGCTGGCTACCATGGTTCTGTATTTTTTACCTTCTTTGTCTGAAAATAGGTGTCTTACCTTGAATTTTCTGTTGTACATTGTGCTTTGTATCTTTGTTGATTGCTACATGTAGAAGAAAACCTCTCCCATGTGACGCTGTTCAACACATTCATTCTTAATTTTAGTTCTTCTTGAAAGCTCTGCAGGCCATTGTCTTCTTTTCCAACTGCTTCGTTAATAAAATTCATGATCGTGAGAACCCAAAGGGTGAAGAAAAACTAGATTTAACTGGCTCAAAGTTCAATTCTCTCAGATTTCTGATCACACAAAACATTTTAGAGCACAGATAGTGTTGGGCTTTTTTTTCCTTTTTTTGTACTTACCACAGACTAAGTGAGAATAAGCTGCTTTTGCTTCCAGTGCTTTCCAGCAAAGAGCTAAAGGGTACCACAGTGATGAAACAGCAAGCTGATATTCTAGAAGTGCTTGTACACATCTATAGGTAAAACTGAAAAAAGCCCCTAAAAATAGAAGATGGAATTTGCAATGGATAACTGATTTCCCAATTTTAAAGGCGCTGGGTGCATTTCAGGTCACCAAGAAAGCTGGCATGTACTTACTCAAAGCTGAAAATCAATCAGGCTGCTTCAGCAGCTCAGTGTTATCAGCCCTGCCCTGCAGAGCACAGATCTGAAACATTAGGCAGCCCAACAAGAGGGAGAAAGTTAATTTGAGAGCAGCTGTTTTAAGACAGATACATAATGGCATTAGGAGAGGAGCACTGTGGTGAGGTGAGAACTGAACAGAAATGCCCATTAGGCTGAGGAAGCTTTTAGGTGAATTATAGGAAACAGATGCAGCCAAAGCCTAAGGTAAAGCAGTGAGACACGAGTATGATGAAGATGGCTGTTAAAATGTATTAATAACGAATAGTCAGGCTGCATGGGACTTACTGGACCTAAATTGAAGTTTTTATTCTGCTACAATGATTCTGGATGCTCAACAGGTTGCCCAGAGAGGTTTTGGATTCCCCATCTCTGGAAATGTTCAAGGGCAGGTTGGACACGGCTTTGAGCAAATTGGTCTAGCAGGAGGTGTCCCTGCCCATGTCAGGGGAGTTGGAAGGACAGCCTTTAAGGTCCCTTCCAATTCAAACAATTCTGCGATTCTATGATTCTCTGCCCTGTGCCTCTCCAAGCTTTTAGACACCATTTTTCATTGACTGGGATCAAATGCAGAGATTTATTTGAGGATCTGGACATAACCTAGTTGTGCTTCTGCTTCTTTCCATTGAAGATATTAGAAGTTCTTATATTAAGAGGACAAAATCAACTAAAAGCTGTTCTGCTCTTTTGTTTTCAAACATAGATAATAAAATATTTTTTTTAAAAAAAATCTTTTTATTTGCATCTTCACTCCTTAAAATTATGAACTGCAGAATCACAGAATAGTTTTCATTGGAAGGGACCTCAAATATAATTCATTCCAACTCCCCTGTCCTGGGTAGGGACACCTTCCACTGGACCAGGTTTCAGCCCTGTCCAACCTGGTTTTGAACACTCCCAGGGGTGGGTCAGCCACAGCTTCTCTGGGAAACCTGTGTCAGTGAGCAATCAAGGATTATTTTTTCTGTGCCATTAAAGGTACAGAAACCTCTAAAACAGAACACAGCAGTTAGTTAAAAGCATGTCATGACACTGAACAAAGGCTAAGTAAAGGAAACGAAGCATTGTGTTCTCAATTGAAATTAAGGAGAGATGGAATCTACAACATGATACGCATTTGAATTTAGCAAGGCCATTTGAAAACATTACAGAGTAGTTTCTGAAGACATATGTGGCCAAAGCCTTGGTTTGCTATCTTATCTGTAAATATGTTTACGGCAATTTGAATGCTAAAATGAAAACTGAGAGATAGAAATTCTGTATTTATTATCATGCAACTGAGTGTGTAATGAATAAATGTATGAATTCCTTTTACGATAAGCACTTAATATGAATAATGCTTTATTTTTTCTCAGATTATTTTAATTTTCTCAAGGCCTACACTATAGGGTTTTTTTACAGGCTAGCTGAGAAGTAATATTTGCATTAAATGCTGCATTGCTTACCTACATCTCTTCCATAAAAAGAGCTGAGGTGTTCAAAGTGTGTGCTTACTGAAGGAAGTGTTTCTAGCTGTGGATTTAGAGAGGCAGAGGAAATTTCTTCTCTCTTCTGCAGACCATCATCAAGATTCTTCTGCCTGGAATAATATTGTCTGTTACCATCACTTTTGTAGGCTGGTAACAGACAACTTATGCTGTTAACACGAAACTGAGTGAAACCTGAAGGATCTGACAAAGACATGACATAGCTACACGGATGACAAATGGCAAATACAGCTCAATGCTGAGAAATAAAAAACATCATCCCTGGGGAGAACAATATGAAGTATTCCTAATTGCAGATATGCGCACAGAATCACAGAATAAGCTGAGTTGGAAGGGACCCACAAGGATCAAGTTGGCTCAAGTCCCGCTCCCGGCGCTGCACAGGACCATCCCCAAGAATCACACCTTGTATAATGATGTAACAGAGCTGGAACTGGAATATTCACATACCCTAGCTAAAAGCCTAGAACTGATATCCCTACTTGCATTATTGTAAAGGATACTGCTACCTATGTGAATATTTAAAAAATACAAGGCAGTCAAATCTGTCAGTCCTGCACCTCTAAACCACCCATTGCTTATCATGTGTGCGTAGCTTATAGGAAGGCAACCTGTGTAACTTGGGGTCCTTGTCTGCAAAATGCTGATAGCAGTGCTCACCCAAATTATAAAACACTCATAGTCCAGGAAAATAATTATATGCTAAGGGAGGCTTTAATACCGATGTATTTTGATGGGTAATTCCTATGACGTGCATATTCTTATCTCAAACAGGAGGAGTTTATGTATAGCATTTGGTACAGTGGTTTATGTCTCTGTTCATCCAGTCTTTTTATTTAAAAATTCCTTGCTGTAAATAGAAACAACACCCATACAAGCAAAAGGCTCATGACCATCCTACATTCAGGAACACTGCTAAATAAAAACGCATTTGTAGCAGATAATCTAAACGCAACAAGAGCTATGTCTCCTGCTGTTGCTTTGGCACCCAGGAAGAACAACAAGAGGCAGAATTCCAGGTGTGGCTGACTGAGCTTGGATCCCTTCTGCTGGCTTGAAACCTCCTCAGTCAAATAAAATATCTTTTGGCTCACCTATATATGTGAATCTGATCATTTTTAACTGCAATTGGTATTGTATAAGACAGAGAAGAAGAGAGACTTTATTTAGAAGGCACAGAAGTGGCATTAACAAATGGAAGAAAGAAGCATCTGACCTATATTTCAGGGACTGGAACATGTCTGTAATGCAGATGGAAAGCCCATTACAAATCCCCTTTAAATTGTACACCATCCAAAACTATTTATCATGAAGCAGTTACCTGCTCATAACTGAAAAAGTACTTTGATATATTTTTTATGAATTCAGCTTCTCTAAGATAACTGATTGTAACACAAGCTTGCATTAATTACTGTACTTCTGTCTCAAGAATTATGTCGTATAAAAAAAGAAAGCTGAAAAAAAGAAAAAATATTATGCATTAATCTTACACACACACCCCAAAAAAAAGAAAAGAAAAAAAAAAGAAAAATCTTAATAACATAAAGCTTAAAGAAATTTTTTCTTTGTTCTTATTATGCTGCAAATGGCAACCAAACAATTAAGAAAGAGAAGCTAAAAAAAAAAAATCAAGAAAATTTTTTTCTTGTTTTTATTTAGATAGTCAGTAAAAGAAGAAAGAATTTAAAATTAAAAAGAAAAAGATACCATTCAGAAAACAGTTGGATCTCTATTGGTTTTGTCCCACCCTGCAATACAGTAAACAGTCAGTAATCATTGAAGCCAAATGATATCATCCTCTGGGAAGAATTTTGTATCTATTTTCATTTTTATTTTTAATCTTTGTAGGAAATAAGATTCTAAAAAATCAACATTATATGTAGAAAAAAAAATCTTTAACTGTATAATTCGTATATCCGTGCATTGTTCAGATTGCAAGGATGCAGGAGTTTTGGTTTGTTTTCTTTTTAGTACTCTAAGAAATGCTCATTCTTGCAGTCAGTGTTTGAAACACAGTTAGCAATACCAATAAGCTCCATCCACAGATTTTTTCATATAATAACCTACTCTTCTGCTGAATTTTACTCAAACCAAGGGCTGAGACTACATTTAACCTCACAGAAAAAGACTAATCCTGAGCTTAATATAAACAACACAGTTATAGTCTGATTTATTGCCTGATGTCTGATTAGCATTCATGTCTCTATTTTGTATGTTGTCTTAATGCTTTACTGAAACAGCAGCTGCATTTTGGCCTTTTATTAAATACCACTCCTTAGGGCTGTAGGATGCAAACTATAGGTACACGTGGTTTAGCAGCCCCCAAATTAACTTTTAGGGAGCATATATTTGTATTATAAATTAATTATGTGAAAGGAAGTGTAGCGCATTCAAACACTCTGAATAGTGTAAATACACCAGACACTATTTGTAATAATGAGGATAATTTTTAAAGGGACGATATTAGAGTGTGGGTTTATTAGTGTTCCTGATGAAGATTTTCCTGCTTTGTTTCGTATACATTTAGGTGGAGTTTCAGTGGAACATCTTCACTTCTGTTCTTCTCTGTCCACAGCTTGTTCCTGCTGTTTACAGCAAAGTTTTAGAACTTCTCTTTCCTTACCATGACCATGAATTGTACCATGCTGCCTGGACTAAAAAGACCAGCCACACAGTAGTTCCTTCTGAAATCCTCTGGGAAACATGCGAAAAATCCACAATTTCTGCTTAACATCATAGCTACCAATGAACCAAAAAATATGGGCCCAACATACAGTTATATCCAACTCTCAATCTCTAGGAGGTGGTTTCTTTCCAGGTTAATGCCTCTGCCCCATAATGTAAGTAATATAAAGATATTTGTCCATGTAACAGATAGAAAAGAGAACTAAACCTCTATTTACATTATTTTCTGAGAAGAAATCTCAGTTTAAAAGTATTAATTGTAGATCAGAACTAAGTGTTATAGCTGTTCCGCTTGGTCCTTATGACATGAAATGGGAAACATGGGTTTCAATTTATGCACCTTGCTTCTGCCTGCTGCCTTGGAAAGAATGAAATGCATAGGAGATCACTGGATCCAGAGGTAAATGGAAAGGCAGTGCCTCTCAAAAGAGTGGCTGTGTTTGAGCACTGAGAAGGTGATAGCTCATGAGTGGGTGATATGATTTTTTTCTCTGGTGTGAGAGTGTTGGCTCAAGACAGTGATTTCCTTGGCAAGCGTGGGCTTTAGGACTTCCTCTTAAACGTGTGCCTGAAAAAGGTAGGGGTCTGTTTTGCATCCAGATGCAGGTTGAAAACACACCAACTGAGGACATTTTTAGGCTTCTTTGTATTATCTGTACTATTCTGCTTTTTGCACGTAGGCAGAGAGAACGTTACAAAGGAAACTCATATCCCCTTCCTGTTTCATCTCTACATTTCTTGGGGCAAAAGCAAATCTTCCATGCAAAAGCATTTGCTTAGGAAACCATTTAGATTCATTTACTTGGTCAAAGCACAACAGAAAATGTTTCTCTACCACCAACAGAAGACATTAGCATGCATCAAGAATGAAAACGGGACAGGGATTCTAACACTTCTTTGTGAAATGTTTTAAGGTCAGTAGTTAGGGAAAGCAAAATAAATGAAAATGATAAAATATCTTTGTGGATTCAGTGTTATGTCTGCAAAGTAAAAGTATTACAAAGATAGTCTGTCTCCAGCTTTTAACAGTTGAAACTTTACTGATGACAGTGACATTATATCAGGGCACACCTGGAGTAGCTCAGCAGGGTAGATATTGTACATTTACCTGCTGAAAGCTGTGGCTTATATTCAGAGGCCAGTGGGTCTTTTAGCTATAACTAACTCTGAACTTGTAAATCATTTCCTTGGAAAAAAAGACAGGATTTATCTAGCTTCATTTTTATCCAAGTAGAATTTGAGTAGGAAAATTTCTCTCTGCATGACCTGTTTTAAATCTTCTGTATGAAGATTCACATTGGTCTAGGTGAAAAGCGAAGTAGGACTTCTGCCTTTATAGAATCCAGCTGCAGAGCCAAGAATGCAAGCTAGATTTATGGAATTCATATGTTAATTATATATGCAGTAATGTAATGCAAATGAGCACCACCTGTATGGAACTACATTAATAATACTTGTTAGTACTAATAGAATTCATGTGAAGGAAACACCGTGTTTGATTTTACATGTTTTCCTATTTTGCTTTTAATTTTTGGTCAACAAAAAAGATAAAAAAAGTAAAAGAAAAAATCTACTGCAGGTAGATTGAATTGTCATGCAATAATAAATTACTTAAACTGCAATAGCCCAATTCTTTTTATGTGGTTCCTCTTTGCCACAGAGTTTCTTATTCAGCAATCCCTACAAAAGGATCTATTAACCAAAACGTACAGTGGTTGGAGTGCTCTGGCTTTCTCAGAAAGGTAGTATATCATACAATTAATTAAGCCTCTGGGCCATCTTAATATAAATGAGATTAGGTATTTGTTTAAAGAAAGTCATGTGCCTATTATTTTGCTGAATTGAGGCCTCAAATAAAGAGGAAAATATTGTATGTGATTATGTCATAAAAGATAACAATCCTCTGGCTAAATAGGAGGGGTCTGAGTTAAGGCCATGCAGAATCTTCCTTCAAAAGCTTTAGTTTTTTTTTCTTCTGCAGGTAGAAAGCAGGTTTTTACATGTTTTTATAAAGTGTTGTGCCATGCAACATGCATAATATGGCACAAGTTGGAATGTCCCAAGAATTCCAGCTACCTGCCATATAATCCCATACTATAGTCTCAGTATTATTACAACAGTTGCTGAGAGCCTGTTCCTGAGGGTCTCTGCTAGGACTGACTCTTAGGACAGGCCCAGCCACAGGCTAACGGTGGTTAACGACACTTCTCAGATACCACAAATGCACTTGTCTTGTCTTCATGCTTCAGTGCACTTCCAAAGCACAATGTCAGTCACAAAAACCACTCAGACTTCTCTGCATGATTGTTCAATTAAAGAGCACAGATAATTTCCAAGACTGTTTCAAGAATAAACACGGGCAGCTATCTACGCAGCTTTTAATCTTATGAAGAAAATACAAATATTGAGAGGGGAATGAAATTGAAATGTGAGGAAAACATGTTATGCAAATAGCAGTTCACCTTTTCTTTGTTTTTCTTCTTCTAAATTTAGTTGACAAAATCATGAGCTAAGGGAAGGGTCCACAACGCAGGGTTTTTCCTTCTCTGCCTGCATCTATAATGAGTGTGAAGACATAGATTACAGAATCTATTTTTAAAAAGTCTGTTCTCAGCCTTTCTGGAAATATACAGAAGTTTAAATAATTGCTCTGACATGCCTGAGCCAGGAGGCCTGTTCAGCCACAGGGAGTGTATCCCAAAAATTTAGACAATCTTCAAATTGAAACTATTTGCTAGAAAAGTTCTTTGTGTCATTGTGGTAATTAAAAGAAACTGTTGCATAGCATCAGCACAACACCTCTGAATCTTTGTGACCTCAGTAACACCCGGGGTCTGTGTTTAAAGCAAGGGAAATCTTTCCCTTTTAAAGAAAGGGAAATTTAATTTTTGTGCTTTGAGGCACTGTGATAGAAGTGACTCTCTTTTGCTAATACTTTGTACTGGCGATAGGATTTCAAAAACGGACTTTTGAAATAAAACAAGGTTAGGTCAGACTGGAGAGCTCTTGAAAAGCCTACTCCAAACTAGCAAAGCTATTTCATTTTCCATTCTCTGAGTCACTCATACGCTTAAGCAAACTGCACTGTGTTTTTCAGAGGATGCCTATAAAACTCAAGTCCGAATTGATGATGAACCAGCCTATTTGGACATTCTAGACACTGCTGGACAGGTGAGTAATTCTCCAATGTGAGTCATTCAATCAGCGATAAACTCAAAGATTTTAACCTTGGACGTATGGGTCACAGTGCTAGAAACAAGGTTCTCTATTCAAACGTAAAGGAAGCAGTGGCAGAATAACACAGAGGATTTAACAAAGCAGATTAAAGGAGTGCTGCGGTATAGCACAGTATAACTTCCAAATCTCATCAGAGGAGACAGATAGGCTGAAGTGAACAATAGATAAAAAGATGTTTGTTTCTTTTTCTTTTGTATGCAGGAACATCTATCACAATAATGGAATGAATAAATACTGTTGATTGTCTTATGTCTTTCTCGTTCCTCCTTTTTATACTTATTACAGGAATTTTCTGGTCTACTTTTAGACAAAGTATTTTGTTACAGTTCTTCTTCTCCCCCCATGATATCTAAATATCAAATGCTCACCCATAAGGAAAAGATCTTCATGCTGAAAGTAACACACAGTGTACATACACAGGTTTTCCAGAGAAAGCTGTGGCTGTCCAGTCCCTGGAACTGTCCAAGGCTAAGCAGGATGGGACTTGGAGCAACCTGGTCTAATGTAAGGTGTCCCTGCCCTTGGCAGAGGGGTTGGAATGCGATGAAATTTGAATTCCCTCCCAACCCAAACCATTCTGTGATTCTGCCATTTCTAGGACAGCATGTCTGCTGTGTGAACATCAGTCAGGGAATTAAGTTTCATATACAGTAATGAAGAAGAAGGAGTTAAATACAATAATTTCTTCTACCTGACTCAGTTCATTCACTTTCCACCTCAAGATATTTTTACAGTTCAATCAAAGTGCTGCCACTTGCTGATCTTTTCCTCAGGTGTGTCTCAGGGTCTGTTTGATGGGTTTTTTAGTTTCTCAAGTTTCCATAGTGTGTGTGCACTTTGTGCAGGAACGAGACAACCAACAGGGAACTTAAATGTACTTAAATAAACAAAGAAATATTTGGGAAGCAAAAGCCAGGTAACCTTGTTCTCAGCTTCCCAGATGTCTGAATGCACCTAAGCTGGGCATTGCAAATGATGGGAAGTGCAGTCTGCCGCCAGTGAATTAATCCAAGTTCATCTGTTGTCAGTCATTTTCACATACACAATTTTTGTGCAATTTTTTTTTTATTTTTGATCATATGAAAAGCCTAGAATGAAACTTCATTCTTAATTTATGGGAGGGAGATATGATTGCCAAGGTTATGAGTTTTATCAGAATGGACAACTGTAAGGTAAGGAAAGAAATCAGAATAATTCAGTCAGTGAAATGTGGTAAGAACAATAGAAGAGGAAAAGAGTTTTAAATTTTGTCTCTATTAGGAAGAAAAACATCTACAGTATTAGAGGTCCGTGGCATGTAGTGACCAAGTAATGAAATGTGGTGCGGATATTTCATAGAATCATAGAATTTTGAATGCTGGAAAATATCTTTAAGATCATAGAGCCCAACCATTAACCCAGCATTGCCGTGCCTACCACTAAACCATGTCTCCCAAGTGCCACAGCTACATGTTTTTGAAATCCCTCAGGGGATAGTGACTCCACCACTGCCCAGGCATCCTGTGCCAGGGCTTGAAAATCCTTTCAGAAAAGAAATTTTTCCTTATGTGCAATCTAAACCTCCCCTGTTCCCTCAGCTGTTTCTCTCTGTAGCAAGCACAGGCCTATGGCAGAAACACCACACTCAGCAGATTCATCAACTCAGGACATTGTACATCCTGGGCACAGCTATTCTACTTCAGTTGAAATGATTCTACCAAGTCAATTTGATATGACAAAAACTGTTTTAAATTCCCCTGTTGTTCCAGTGCAGATTGTCATCACTGAAACACATTCCCAGTGTAACTAGGAAGTTCTTCCCACTTTCCCTCCCCACAATTTTTCAGGAGCTGTCTATTCTAAGTGTCCTGGATTTAGCTGCTTGTCTTTGCAGATGTCTTTGGATTTGTTGCCTCTCTATCTGCACTACGCAGCTCCAGAATAAATCAAGACCTAATCCAGCTCCCCTTGAAGTCAGCAGGCGAAATAGGCTCTTTCTTCACAGAGGACCTAATGGTGCTCTCACCCAAGCTCACACAAATTCTGCTCTGACTTGAGTGACTCAGGGTAAAAATCCAAAGCACCCAGTTGTGCTACTGCTGCTGCTGTGTGCCTTGATGGTACCTAGCTGTTTTTTTTCCCCTGGGTTTTATGTCAAATAGGAGATGGTGTTACAGCTTCTAAATCAGGCAATGGAAATCTCATTTGTCTGGGTGTCCTCACAGTCATAAATACTTCATCATCAACTTTGAATAATGACTTTAATCACTTCAGAAGATCAAGGTGCTAAAATTTTAATTCATCCCTATTTGGGAACACAAGGAGTCAATAAGACAAGAATATTGACAAGAAGTCAATAGAGTCAATAGAAGTCAATATTGACAAGAAGTCAATAGAGAAACTGACTGAAGTTAACGTATTTTGTTGTTGTGCTCAAGGATATGTTTCAACAAATATGTTTCTCCTTTCCCTCCCGTACCTATGGATTAATTGAGAATTTCAACACTGACCAAATTAACTACTAATAATTAATACAGTTTGTAATTGTCAAGTCTAGATTTAAAAACCCACATGTGATTTCATACCTGACATTGTATAAAAACCTTTAATATTTTAACTGGTAGATCCAGTATGAAGCACTTAAAACATAAATGGTGCTTCAAAAATACATTTATGTTCTCAACTTTCTGAAGTTAAAAAAGAAAACAAAACAAGCATTCAAACAATGTGAAAACCAGAAATATTAATAAACTTGCTCATGTCGTTACTGATCTTTCTCTTCTCATGCATATACAAAGACATAACATACACCAATTGCTCATCTCAGGAAGAAGACTGATGTTCCATGGACTCTGGATACATATTTTATACACAATCATTTGTTCTTTTGTGCTCTTCCAATACTATTTTTTCCACTGAAGGCACAACAAGAGGCATTTTCTTAATGAGTGTAAGGGTTGGTGCAAGCAGTTGTGCTTCTCTGAACTCACTACACCTGCTTTTCACCACCCTCTACACCTGCCAGCTGGGCAGCCTGTGTTTGTTCACCACAATCAACTTCAGGCAGAATATGTTTACCTCAGAGTGTTTAAGAAGAAGGTATTGATGTAGCTACTCATAGCTGGATTGTCATAAACAGACCTAGCTTGACCTGTTCATACCAAAAAGAGCTTGTAAATGTGGTGTGCAGCAAGGAAATGAACAAGAAAATGATGCTGCTATTTTTTTCCAGTGGCACAACCAAATCTAGAAGCTGTCAGTAATTCCTTTGGTTAGCTGTCAGTGATGTCTTTGGCTCTTTAACTAGAAGTAATATTCTTAACCCAAAACTTTTCTTTTTGCGTCTGCATTTCAATTAAAACCAAAATAAGAAGCAAATAAAGACAAACAGAGTAAATGTGAGATTGAGATCACATTTATAAAATTGAAGAAGTTTATTTTTTCAGCTTTTAACTCCCAAGGCTTTCTACAATATGGCATGTGGAGTATATAGGACAAACTTATGTAAATCTACAAATGCAAATTAGTATCCATAAAGATAGCTTGAACTTCCTTGTTCACCCATATGGGACATTTCTTGAGTACCTTTCCCTTGAAATTCACCCGTGTCCATTGAGTTTGTAAGTGGTGGTGGTGGAGGTAATTCTGGGACTTCCCTTTTCTTAACCAATGCATCATAAAAATAATCTGCTTTTACATACATTTATTCTAAACTGATGTAAAGTCTTTGGTTTCCATCAAACTTGTGGGTTTGCAAACTCGCGAACGAAAGGACATTCAGCCCTCAAGTGCTTTATTCTGCATTCAGTTCCCTTCACAATTATTCTCAGAGAGTGACAACCCCCAACTGCTCCAACCGTGCACAAAAAGCCTCCACACAGAGTTATAGAAACCTTCTGTTCACTCATTTACGCTTTCTCACCCTCTCCTCTAGCTTAAAAATATGTTGCTACTTCTGGAGCCCAGAAGTATGCTCCTCATGGAGCACACACAGCAGTTATCTCTCCTGCTGTATTTATAAACTGTTGACTGACACAGGAGCTTTTATTCTTGCCACAGCTTTCCTCTGTATGACACATTACCCAATCTCTCTGCGTAGACCTCACGCCGAACGCTAGAAGAGCAGCAGAGTTCCCTTCACTGAAAAACAATCTGATCTGATATGTAAAAGAGGCAAAAATTGTTTTCAGATACAAAGCAGGCAAGTGTGTGGAAAAATGGGTTTCTGTACCTGTCAGCGAGACCGTACATTCCGAGATTATTGCACCAATTTTTGTTGGCTAAAAAGTGATCTTTTTACGATAAACTTAGTGCACTGGTATATTTCCAAGGTGTGAGTCAGAGACGTGAAAAATTGGCCTTAAAATGTGATGGCGTGCCATTTCAGGGAGATTTTCCTTTGTCTGGAGCTGTGTGCGCATGAATTCATTTCCAGGCAGACACTTTTCAACCTGACAAAAACAGTGCGCTCAGTACTGAAATCCATCTCTCAGATTGCTAGCAAATCACAGGACCTGTTTATCCTGCCAACCTGCAGGACTATGATTCTTACCCCCTGCTTCAAGCTTTGAAGAGGAACCGTATTAGTCCCAAGAGCCCTTCAGATAAAAACACTTTCTCAGACTAAACACTATAGTCCGGTGATTCACTCAGGCTGTTATCTGAGACCCTTCTGCTTATTATCTAAACATGCTGCTCTAATCCTGAATCAATGGAAGTGAAATCTCAAAGTACACTAGTGCAGCTTATCTCAAGGAAACGTAAAATGCCTTTTTGGCAGTAATTATGTCTTAATGGGCCTTTACAGCATGTTCTTATAAGGTGAAAATAATTTTATTGCACTTTCTGCTAGGTACTGTAGTGCATAAATGAAATCCATTTTATTTTTAAAGCATAGGGATATGGAAGTAAGTAGCAACTATTAACACAGTGTATTAGGTGAAAAGAGCATTAGTTTTATTTCCTTTGTGTGTTGTTGTTCCACAGGCTGTTGAAAACATACTTAGGAAGTCAAATCGTAGCACTGAAAATTTCCTGCGTTCTCAAGACAAGTTGTATTGTACTATCTGGGAAGAGCTAAAATCTCTCCCTTGACCTAGTCATTTTATTTGCCAATGGACAGATTGTGAAGAAACACTTATTTGGCACAGATACGGAGTGCAAAAAACAGTTGCAGTAAATCACAGATGAAATTGCGGACCTGACACCAATTTCCTTCATATCATGGGCAAAATATTCCTTGCCTTCAGTAGGAAAAGATCTAGGCAGATACTGATAAAAAGGAGTGTATTACCGAAGGAAGAACAGGCAACTGGCAGCCAAGACTCCCAACTTCCTTTCTCATCCCTGTCCATGAGTGAATCATGATACAATGAAGGGTGGATCAGTTTGTATTTCTAGGCCTGCATTTATCCTCCTGTCAAACAGGTGCAATAAAACATTACAGGGAACAAGCATTTAGGGTGAACATCAGCATTTATTGAGTCTGACAATACTGATTTCCTGCCCATTGCTACCATTCTGCTTCAGCAAAGTCAGTGGTAGTGATTCCATATTGCAGGCGGTGGAAAACTTTCCTCTGTTTTCTGTTCTCTTTTAACAAAGCCTTCTTTTTTTCCTCTTGAAATGCTTTCCCTCTAGCTGTTCTTTGTCTTTCTCTAACTGACAACTTCTGAAACCAGATAAATATACAGTGATGCTGCTGAAAGATTTATGTTTTTTTCTCTTTTTAATAAAATGAGAACATATAAGACAAGAAAAATACATTATTGCAAATTTTGATAAAAGTAGCAAAATCCTTTTCTTCTTTCCAAGCCTTTCTTTGCAGTGTTTTCTTGTGGGTTTTTGGTTCTGTTGTTGTTGTTCGGGTGGGTTTTTTTAAATTTTTTTATTTAGTTTGGCTTTGAGGTGGTTGGTTTGGTTGTTTGGTTTCGTTCTGGTGTACACTGTATGGAAAACACCTATATAAGCACATTCCATACGAGTTAACTTCATCCAGATCCTCCACAAGATTGTGATAATGTAAATTTGCCTTTTCTCCCACTGCTATAAAATATTCTGCACTTTTTCTTTACATCAGTGAATGGTACTGAAGTACTTTGAAGTTCCAGCAGACACTGCACATACTCTAAGTGTGTCCTAATTTCTTTATATATATGTGACTGTCCTAGATAACATCACCAGGAATTCCATTTTACAGAGGTTTGCTACCAAAAGCTACTTGTTACCAAGCAGCTGTACACAAATCAGGGACGCCAGTGGGCAGAAAACTGTATTCTACCTTTGTCAGTTTTCACAAAGCTCACATCATAATGATATTTCCAGGACTAGAAAATTGGCTTGAATGCTGAGAAAACAAGCACATATTACAGCACCACATGGTGCCCATTTCCCCTGACCAAATGACCAAGAAAAGGTTCTTTTTCACACCAGGGCATTCATGCTTCTCAGGAAAAGTAGGTTGTGCCCAAAAAATGAGATTTTCAAAATTAAATGTCTTTTATGCCATCCTGTAGCCTGGAACGGTGGTGTCTCCAGACAAAGAGAACAAAAGCAGAAAGTTACATAGTGTTATCTGAATTATCCAAACATTTCACTTATAAAACCACATGAGAAGGACTGCTGGAAAAGGCTTTCTATAAATGCCGTTTTTATTTCCCGCTACCAGGAGGGGAAAGGAAAAACCTAAAAACAAGTAATATCTTTCAAGCTGGGGTTTCAGTAGTTTTGCCCCAGAACCTGGAAGAGAAATTCCCTCATACAAATCAAACACACAAAAAACCTCAACAAACTAACAAACAGAAAAGTAAACCTCAGCAAATTTTGAACTCCACTGCTTTTTATCTTTATAATGTAAGAAATGTTATTCCATCCATCTAGATTTTTCAAAGAGGGATTGAGGAGCAAACTAAAAACTCAATAAAATAATTAATGAAAATATGAAATATTTTCTGAGGGTTTTTTTAATTCTTTTTTCTTAACCAGCTATATTTTGGATATATATTTTTCTCACTTTCATAGAAGAAAGATTGCACAGCTTGCATAGATTTTCATGCCTGTTTTTATTTTGTGCCTAATGGATGAGGAGAATAAATTCTTGTCATGAGTGTTTCATATCATTATCAGAGTCGTGGGATGATGTGAGACAAACCATGCCAGGGAACAATCTTTTCTTTTAATAAGACAAAAAGCTCACAAGCTCAGCAGTGGCCACATTGACTGTATCTGTCTTAGAAATCAGTGTGGTACCTGACTAACACTGGAGAAAGCTGAAGAAGTCAGACTCCACTAACTTTTGGACTTGCAGATGAGATTTGGCCCTGTGTAGGAGAGTTTTGGCATATCTCAGAAGCTACTCAGTGTCTTCCAGGATCATAAAATCATGGAATGCTTTCAATTAGAAGTGACTGCAAGACCCCTGCCACGGACAGGGACACTTTCCACTACACCAGGGAGTTCCAAGCCTCGTCCAGCCTGGCTTTCAACTTTCCCGGGGATGGGGCAGCCACAGCTGCTCTGGGCGACCTGTGCCAGGGCCTCACCACCCTCACAGGGAAGAATTTCTTCCTGATATCCCATCTAACCCCGCCCTCTGACAGTTTAGAGCCATTCCTCTTTAACCTGTCACTCCATGCCCTGTTCCCAAGTCCCTCTCCAGTGCTCTTGTACCCCCTCCTGGAAAGTGCTCCAAGGCCTCCCTGGATCCTTCACTTTCTCTGTTGGATTTATTATCTAACCAAGGTACCTCATGACTTACTGTTTTGGAGCTCTGCCTTTGTCCTCATGGTTTGTTGTTTGTTTTTCTTTTCCTAATGCAATGAAAATTATTCAGTTGCTCCAGAAATATTTGTGCATATGGAAATGAAAAAGCATGTTGTGAAGCCACAGGGACACGACAACTCAGTCATTTTGTGTCACAGGTTCACTTTGTAAGCAATACAAAATCCATGCAGGATTGTAACAAAGGTATTTTGCATTCATTTTGGTGGTGATTTATGTAGTCTCCAGGGAACACATCCCTCAGATAAACACTGAGCTAAATTTCAGTCCCTGAAATGAGTGCGCTATTGATTCAATGTTACAAAAGTCTAAAATAGCCACTCTGCAGATTGCCTGCTTCTTCTTTGCCCCCCTTTTCAGGTTCTCAGATTAGATTATGTCACTTCTGGTGAGTAGGGCACAGGGGAGGGGACAGAAAAACCTGTGTGGTGGAATTTTTAAGGTAAGCACACCTGTTGGGGAAGTCATCATGAGAGAGCATATATGCAAGCCAGAGTATAATTTGCAGTCATTTATCGGAGCAATGAGGTGTCTGACTCCACCGCCTCCTGGTTTACTTCTGCAAGGCTGCACAAGGCCTCACTGGGGAAGGTGGCAAGTCTGTGATGACCACAGAGGCTGACAAGAGCATGTCTGAATCCCTGCAAAGCCCTTGCTTGCAGCCATGGTCATTACCTCCTCACTAGTGGGTTGTTTGTTTTTTTTTTAATCTCTGCTGTTTACTAAAATGTAATTACCAAGCTATTAATTTTTCCCTTTAACCATTTGTGATGCATTTGTGATAAAAGGTGAAAACTGGCTTTATTCTTTTTTGTGTATCAATGAGAAGGGGAGAGAAATATTATATGGTGCACGATAAACCAAACGCATTTGGGGGTTTTAGAGGTAGTTAACAATGAAGATTGCTTCAGTGCCTGCATTTAGAAGAAAATTGCTAAGGTGTTTATCCCTCAGAGAGAGACCATTAGCATGAATATGAAAGAAAAAGGCAGTTCTATGAGTTAGGGAGTGTAGCACTGAGGAATTTTTACTGGCATTGTGGAGAATTTATATGGTGATTTCATCCATATTTAGGGATGAATAAAAAGTAGATATCATCTCCCAGGTAATGGACTGCATCTTTTCATTACTGCACATGACAAACCATCTTGGGGAGAGAAGGATTAATAAAGTTAACAAAAGCAGAGTTGCAGAAAACTGACAAATACATTATCACGTGGAGGCAGAAGGGCAATCAGGGTGGGAACGCTGGGAATCTCAGTGAAAAGAAGCTGTATCTGGAGGGAGAGTCTGAGTGCCAGCCCAGGTTATTTACTAGTTCCTCAGCAAGAAAGAATGGTCACTTTGTGATGTTATATTTTGTAGTCCTGAGTTATTTTATTGGGAGTTGCTCAAATCTGTCTTTTTCTCCCACTTATTTATTTCCCTTTACTTACTTTTTTCTATCAGGCTGGTGTGGCTCAATCTTCCTGCATAAGTCATGATGTAAGGCATGTGAATACAGAATAGTGAGTGCATATAAAATGTTCTGCAGTTAGGGAAGGGGCAGTGAAATAGTCATCTATCAGTGCTCAGGATGCAAAGGAACACTGACACCTGTTTTTCACGAGGCTTAATCCTGCATGGTCTATGGCTGAGGGCAGTGCAAGATAGGATGGGAAGCAGTATCACAGCTGAAAAGAGAAAGGGAACCTGAATCTGTAAGTCCACTTGTGGGAAACAACATGATTTCACTGATGGTGAAAATAGATCATGTCTAACAATGATTTAAAGTCAATAAAAAAAAAAAATCACAAATCCATGATTTTCAGACAAGGTAAAAGCTTAACATGCTGGTTCAGAGCCTCAGACTCATTTGGATGAAGATGAGAGCAATGTCATCGTGAATTACCCTGATTGAGTAATTTATATTAAGAAATTGCTACTTTTATTTTTAATTAATTTCTCTTTACATTCAGGACTTTGGTTGTGCATAAAGTCTCTTCTGTAGTCAGAGATTAAAGCTGTATTAACCAGTGGGAAGGAATTCATCTGTTTCTGAGAGAATGCGTTAGTTTTTAGAAAGAATACTGAACTGGGGTCTAATGCAATATCATCTCCTCTCTGGGACTGAAAACCTGTTTCTGTAGTAAGCAGGTTGTTGCTGAAGAACAGAAGTATAGGGGAAGGTGGGAGGGGGAAATTATTTTAGAAAGTTTTCAGCCAAAATTTTGAGAAAATCAGGAATGTAAATCTGTGCTCAAATTTAATAATCAGTGCATGTCTAATTGTGGTTCTTAAGTTGCCGACCATCCATTATTTGACTTACTCAGCCTGGACCATCTTCTTGACCATAGGCAAGGTCTTGAGGTGCTCCCTGTCAATCCTAGGTGAGCTAACTTGGAGAACCCCTGAAAATCAGCACCTAAAAAGTAACGCTTCTGTTTGTCACAGAGATGGATATCATAGCTGTGTGTCTTCCAGAGAGAACACCTATCATGAATATTCTTCTTCTTCTGTTTCCCTTTCCAGGTAAATAAATTAGCTTAAACAGGGGGTTGCCAGTTGTCTCCTAAATTACAGATTAAGTTCAGTGCCTGTCTCAGTTTTATTCTTGTTCATTCCCAGAGTTAAGAAAAGGCTACTGATTTTGTACAATGTGGAGTTTGTAATATTGCCTTGGAAGGCTGTCAGATAAAGCTCAGAAAGCCATTAGTCTGCTAGGAACTTGAACTGAATCTTTTTTATCTTCATACTTTTCCTGTCATCGGTGATGTGCATTTTGTCCCCAGTACAAATTCACAGAAGGAAAGGGATATTGCTGTTTTACAACAGAAGCAAGAATTCTTTCCTGTAATTATAAGGCATAAGACGCTGACTGATCATTAATCAAGGGACTGATTATAATAATAATCCACTTCTACTGCAGGCTTATGGGCTAATTCTCATTTATACTAATCCCATTTTGAACTGCTCCTGAATCATTACTAGAACAGGCAAAAAAGGTTGTGAGAGATGAGTTTGATGTACAACCAGAACAGTGCAGAGACTTGACAAGGAGAAGAATCAATCTCTGTCCTCCAGTGTTTAAGCCAGAGTCCCTGCATTTTCTTTGGTCTGTGTCTGAGCTGTTACTCAGCTCCTTTCCTTCCTCCCAGTGATGTGGCAGATGGTTTAGGCTGGCACAGGTGGCTGAGTACCACCTGCTGCAAATTTTTCGTTATCTTTTGCCATGCAACTCTTTTTGTTGTTGTTGTTGTTGTTTGCAAAGGATGGCTGGAAATAGGAGAGAAGCAAGAAGAGAGTGTGAAGTGATGTTGATAACGTTCTGTGCTTTCTTGATTTCTGCTGTGTCATTGCTGGGAACCTGTAGCTGGTGCAGGCAGGACTTCTGCAAGCAAAGGCAGCAGGTTGGGAACTTTGGCTTCTGTGATGGAAAAAGTGTTCCTTTCTTATCTCATAGTGTTACTCAACCCATGCTGAGGAACAGCATTTCCCACTGCTGCATGCTGTGAAGGGAAAAATCCTGTATTGGCTTTAGGCATTAGATGCTACATTCTCTTGATCTTTGGAACTCAATTGGACATAAAACGGCCTTGTAGAAGCCAGATGAAAATGGAGAGGAGGACTAACCTTATCATCCAAATGCATGAAGGATGTGACTGTGCAGGACCTGGCTGATACTCTGGACATCAGAGGCAGGGCTCTGCATTTACTCTCTATCGAGGCAGTGAGAGAGGCACAAAAGGAAAGCATCTCTGGCATCTTAAACACTTCCTGAGGATGGGTTGAGCTATCCTCTGGAGTCAATCATGTCCCTAATGACTGTAAAGAGACTTGAAGACTAAATAAAGCTATGATTCTAAATGTGGAATGCCTGACTACCTCTTCAGGGGGCGGAAGCCAGATGAAATAAGGCCCGTCCTTTGTGTCTAGATTAGTACTGGTATTGCCATATTTATAAGGTATATGTGCCGGTTTGGCCAAAATCTAGTAATATAGCCCCTGAGAGAAAACCAGGTTGCAACCACCCTTCCCCCCACAGGGTTAGGGAAAAAAGAAATTTTTCCTCGAAGGAAAGTGAAAGAGATAAAAACTGTTTATTTTAACAAACACACTGGAAAAGGATAATGATGCTAAATAATGGATTAAAACCCCCGCTATAGAGAGAAACCTGGGAAGATTTCAGAGTCCTTCTGTAGGTGTGGTCTCTCTCCTCCTCGGAGCTGGTCAGTGAGGGCGTGGGCCCACCCCCGGGCCTCGGGGAGAAAATTCTCCTGATGTGTTCTGATGTTGTTGAAACAGTTCAGAAAAGAAGAAGGGACAAAAAAAAACCAAAGTTCCAGGAAACAAAACTCAGCTCTCCGTCTCACGCCAAAAGGGGAAAAAAAAAACAGCTGGCTGAAGAAAAAGCAAGCAGAGTGCTCCCTTCGTGCTACCCGCATCCAGACAACACTGAGGAGTGTAATCTCTGTGTCCTTGAGAAGCTGCTTTGGAAAGTTCATCTGGGTTTTTTTGGTTTTTTTTTTTCAAGCTCAGTTTAAAGGCACAGAAAAGGCACACTACTACTTTTTGGGCATAGAGCATGATAGGGGATACACATGATAGAGTCACCCCAAGACAGTATAATATCCAGCTAACATCCTATCTGGATTCTTTCTCATTTGAAAGGTAACTGCTGCAGGTTTCTTGCTTCTTGCTATTACAAATAAGCTTTTAAAAAACTACTTGCTTTTGTCCCCTCCTCCCCTCACAAAAAATAAAAGACTAAAAAAAAATCCATGAAAACCAAATAATTATTACAGCACTTCTCAGCAGTGTACTTTCATTAGGTAAATCTATTTCAAGAGGTAAAAGAAAAGCACATTTTATGACAAGCCGTGCCAGGTGGATAATATGTAATCCCATTGAAGACTGTGATTCTTCTGTGTGTGAGAGAATTTACTAACAGAGAGATATGGGAGGTTTGCACTTTGGCTTTAAAAAATATTTGATGCTAAAAAGTATTCTTTGACCATATTGGCAAAAACTTTCCTGAGATAGAAGAAATCTCAACTTACTTTTAACAAAAAATTCCAAGTGAACAATGCAGTTTCACATATTTTTTTATTGTTTTTATTTTTGCTTCTATCACTGTTTGAAGATTTTCCCCCTTCCTCTGAGTTTCCTTTGACCTTTTGGTTCATTTTATCCTTGTTTATTCATTATCATAGATGAACAATATCCTACCTGTTTGCAAGAACATATCCCACCCCTCAAGTGTTCACTATAAATGTAAAAAAAAAAAAGTTTGTTTATAATAAGAATGACCCCTGTGGTAATCAGGGAGACAGTTTTGATTAAGAACATCTGTTAGCAGATTCCCGGTTCTAAAGTCAAGTAGAGCATAAGACAAGAAGATATAGAAAGTGACATTCTTCAAACTGTGAGGCTGGCCTCCCTGGGGAAGCTCTGACCTCTTCCAGAGATACAAGCCAAGATCATAAAAAAAGAACAGACATCAAAATGTGTGGAGTGTGTGCATAGTTTGAAAAACATGACACCTTTGTTTCGGAGGTGCTGCATCTTTAAATTTCTAAGCACCACGCTTCTGAGGAGCGTGGGGAAGGACTGCACTTCTGACCTGTGTTTACTCCTCAAACACATCACCACAGAGTGGAAAAGAAGGGACAGGGATGGTGACCCTCTGCTCGTTGCCTCATTCCTTTTTTGTTGTTCCTCTATTCTTCCCCTTTTATCCTTTTTGGGGCTGACAAGGCCATCTCTTAGCTATGCACAGCATGGGAATCTGGGAGAAATAGCTTCACTTCAGAGCTCTGCAGGTGTAAAATCATGATGTGGGAGATGCTGCTTCTAAACAACTTCTATTCTGAGTTGCATAAAAGCTTTTGTAGCCCAGCACTCCTCCAGCATTGCTCAGGAAGAAATATTTAGGAAATAGTAAAGAAACAAACATGGCTTTGCTGCTCAGTGATTTTGTTTCCTTTTCTGGAGCCATCAAGATAGTGATCTTATTTGGAAAGGATTCTGATCTCTAATGAAAAAACCTCAACATAGTAGTTCTATTTATATATCCATGATAATAGTATGAATTTTAAAATTAATTAATCATATTCTCTTTATGAAAAGTTTTCTTTTGCTCATTGTGAAAAGTGAGATAAAAGAGTATAAATCAAGATGAAGGAGAGAAAACAGAGGTTATGCATTTTCTCTTTGCTAAGCTGTTTTCTTAAAGGTTTCTAGAAAAAGCAAGCATATACAGGAGGATGAAATGTGGAAACAGGAATGCTCTCCCAAGGGTAGGTATGTAAGTATTTCTTCAGCGTGAATGGTTTGGATTATGAGACACAAAGTGTTGTTAAGAGTTGAAATTTGTGAGAGAATAAAACACAATGAGATAGGTTTCTACAGGTACACTGACAATTCCACATAGATCAGGAAAATTATGGGGCTGCTGCTGGAACGAGTGAGTGTCCTAATGCTGAGGAACATGGAACACAAAAATATACTCAAGGTTTTTTCTATCCCAGGCTTCAGAGGCAAGCTCTGCTCTTATGCCTCCAGGACTTTACACCTCCCAGGAAAGTTTGAGGAGGAGCAAGAGTAGAGGGGGACAAAAAGGGGAGGAGTCAAGCTGGGTAGTAGTTGGCAGTTCAGTGTAACAGGATGAGACACATCCAAGCGTGTTGAGGGAGCTGCTCTGTGTCATTGCGAGGCCATTCTGATACCTTTGGAAAATCGTGTCAGATGCCTGATCACTGATGAAAGACAAATGTGATGTCTTTTTAGGAGCAATCTTAGCGTTGAGAGACTTACTTGCCAACGTTCTTCAACAACAGGTAGACATACATAGTCTTATGAGGGTTAGTGACGGGTTTTTTTTCTGCATTAAATTGTACTGGTAAAAGAAAACAAAAAAGTTATGCTGCCTTCTTTCAACTTTTAGAAAAGTTTTGTTTTGTTTCTATCCAGACTTAATGCTTGTTCTCAAGTATTGCATCTCCTAAGGAGAATGATGATTTGGTTTCAAAAGAGTTTTTACCACACTTTTCAGTTAAGTCTTAGTCATAATACACAAGAGAGTACTCGAGACTGATGTGAAGCTGCAAAGTGCTGTAAGCATGACAAATCTTCACTTTAATTCTCAGAATTGATTTCCTTTTGAGGGGGTGTGATTTCTTTCTGTCTCTTTCCCTTGGCATTTACTGACTTGGGAATGTTTTGTATTTTCCTTTATTGAGTAGGAATTTGTATCCACTATTCCTGAATGATTTTTAAGAGGTCCCTTCTACATCAGGAAACAATTAAAGAAGATATAAGTGTGCCAGATGCACAGATACACTGTTGCTCATTTTATAAGGGAACGAGGGAAAATATAAAAATAAAACTACTGAAAAATCTGTAAAACCTTAGACTTTATCTCTATCTACGTCTGAACATTCACGAAAGCCAGGTGAACTGGAGTTTTAGTTTGTTTACTGTAGAGAAATAAGGAAGAAAGTGGAATCTGAAGCAAGACTTGAAATTAAAAATTAACAGAGATTTAAATAGTCCTTTGTATTTTATATATAACATGAATACAGAGTTGCAAAGATTTTAGTACATTTATTGGTCATTAAATTTTTTCTTTCTCCTAGTATTTATTAATATGATGAGGTTCCTGGTGAACAGAGCAGAAAACCACTTCTTTTGAAATCAAAAAACAGGCTTATTTATGTTTGACCTTGGAGTCCTTGACTTTGTACTGAGCAATCATGCCAAGAGGAAAAAGCTGAGAAATGAATGTCAACATCAAAAAATTGGAATGGAAATGACTAGCTGACTTAACAACGGAAAGCAAACTCTATGTCCTCAATCCAGTTTGCACAGAATACCTAATGCCTCTGAAAATGGATCACTGCAAACATGACACTAGAGTATTTTGTCTATTTAGTCTAATATATCAGCAGCAATAATGTGTCATAATAAAAAATTGCACAGGTAAACTCGTTCATATCCTGAAAGTCTAGCTATGCGCCAGCATGAACCAGAGTGTGTAGGTAGATGATTCTGACTCAAGAGTGGCAGTCCCTAAAAGCTGAGAACTTTGTCCCTTTGGAATGATTCAGTGTATGAAATTAGGAACACAGGGTTTCCTGTCAGTCAGGCAAAGCCATTAAGCATCCCTGGGGAGTGATCCTGTGAGTACTCGTGCTGCAGAATGTCACTTACTGTGAGTAACTTAAACAGGGATGTGTGACCTAATTCCTTCTTGGTTTGCCATAAATGGCTATAAATGAGCGTACAAAGTTCTCAGCATTTCCTAGAGGTGGATCACCTCACTTAAACGGAGCTCATTCTTTGTAAAAGATTGTGCAGAGTTGTCATACAGTGCGGCAGTAGTTGATTTATGAAATTTCTAACTCAGGGAGACAGGTCATCTGGGCTGGGTGTTAGGTTCCATGTGAAAACATGTACTTTTAGCTAGCAGCTCCACTCAGCTGTATAAATGCTTTAAAGTAAATAATAGGTGCAGAAATTAGATAATTAGATAACTAATGGTATAACTATTTTCCATGAGCAGAAGCAGCCTGTAGTCCATTAATGGCATTGAATTTTTTACCACTTTTTACAAGACAGCTTAGACAGTGGACTGCAGCTAAACAGCCAGCTAAATTCAGAAGCCTAATCCACAAGTTTAACTTCATTGAAGGTTTCCACTGTCTGCTCAGCCTGAAGGAATCCCGGCCCAGTTCTCTTCTTCCTACAAAGGAGACTCCCCTGGAAATCATGGTGTAGAACAGTTCTAAGGGACTGGTGCAAAGAGGAGAAAATCAGGGTCACAAGGGATGGGTGCTGCAGTGAGATCGTTGTTCTGGTATAAAAGCCTGGGTTCTGAGGTTGGGTATTGGATTTAATGACTGTGTTTAGTCATTAACACTTTTTGCCCTCAACTTGGAGACTTTGAATGTGATCTCTAGTTTTGTATTGCATCATTTATTAATCTAGTTGCTATCTAATGTAAATGGCAAGAAAAGACCTGGGAACAGAGACACAGCTCTTGTCCAAACCACAGAGTGTGGAATCCTTTCTGTTTGATATCTTCAGTGTTCAGCTGCCCTACTGCCTGCACATCCAGTTTCAAGAGGATGGGCTATGTTATGACCTGATCCTCTCTGTCTTGTAGCCTGGTAGTTAATAAACTCTCCTGGGGTGCTACTGGTAATAATTTAGAGATTTTCAAATTCTGAGAAAGTCTCAAAGCAGAATCCTACCCTTAAATTGCCTATTAGTCTGCCATTTTGAAGCTTAGTTGGATGAACTTTTTCCTGCAGCAGGTGAAATGTTTTGAATGATATATAAAGCCCTTGGGTAGCAGATACATCATAAATAAATGATAATGGTCAACATGAAAGTCTATTCACAGGAAGTATTGTCAATCAACATGAGCAACTATTGAGAGAGATTTAAGGCTGAGACTTTTAAAGAGCATAAGAAATCCATTTCCCTTCAATTTTCAGCAAGGGCTGAGGATATATATATGTAAACTAAACTGTTTTTAAAAATCCTGGCCTAAATTCTCAATACAATAAAAAATACAGGATTTGATGCTGCATCCTGCTGTTTATAGAAATGGTCCAATGTTGATATGTGTATTCCTTTTTTATCAGACCTTCCTGCATCTTAATATCTCTGGAGAACTGATTCTGTCAGGAGGATTTTGATCCTGACCGACTGTTGCCATGGTATTGGGTTATTCTGGGCTGTGATCAAGAAAAGCAAACAAACTTGAGAAAGAAACTGGCTTTAAAACATCTTCTCAAGCCACAGTGCCTGAGACTAGGTTTTGAAAACTAAATCTTGAATTTTTTGTACAATGTGGTAGTTATTAAATGCTTCTGAAAAAAAAATAGTAGTAACAAGAAGCATTGCTGTGACAATAAATTCATATATAAAAAGAGAGAAATGGAGGAGAAAATCAAGCCAATTGTAGCACTGTTTAAAATTGTTCATTCTCATTTAATAGCGTTATCCCACACTGAACTGAAACCCCCGTCTTTTCTGAGGACCTTTGAAAGAATACAACTTTTTGCACATCGGGTCCCTGTTTTGCTAGGCACTATTCCAAAGCTGGTGGGAATCAATGAATGTCTTTTTGATATTACTGAGCTTTTGAATTGAGTAGATAGTAAGGAATTTGTACCTGTCTCTGATTCATAGGTAGTAATATAGCTTCTTTTACACCTGTTAATACTCATTCAGTTGCAAGTCATCTGTTTGTACTGGCAGCATTGCAGAAGTTTCATGAGACAGTATTTTCTGTATGCAGGGACTTGCATGATAAGTTCATATTCTAAGAGGACAGAGCTCCCTTGATGGGAAGAAAGAAAATGTCCTAAAGGAAATCCTTGTTATTGGGGCTGACGAACCCAGAAGGATGCACAAGTTTCAGCAAGCGGTGTTTACAAAGGTAAAATAAGCAATGGGAATTTATGTAGGGAACCAAGGAAGTTTTCTGCAAGTTTGTTATTTACAGATGGATAATTTTGTTTGCCAAATTACTGAGCGTGTTCTTCCTGTTCTGCAGGCGGAATTCACAGCCATGAGGGACCAGTACATGCGAGGTGGAGAAGGCTTCATCATCTGCTATTCCATCACAGACCGCCAATCCTTTCAGGAAGCAGCTGAGTTTAAGGAACTCATTTATCGTGTCCGGCACACCTATGACATCCCCGTGGTGCTGGTGGGAAACAAAATAGACCTTGAGGAATTCAGACAGGTAAGTGACTTCTCCACTAGTTTTGGTTTGGTTTTTCTTGGCTGCCTCACGGGTTTCGGCAACATAAGTTGTACAGTGCTACTGAGAATTATTAGCACAAGAAGAGGTTTAATCAAAGAGCAGCAAACTTGTAATAGATTAAGGTCTTTGCGATACTTTTCATTCATATGTTGTGGAGTTTGAAGTAGCCTTGGCAAACCATATTCAAGCTTTCTCTGTTTTCACTTGAAAAACTTTGACTACTGTTGTCAGAATATTCATATATATATATTCATATATATATATATTCAGCATAGAAAAAGCTTCAATCAGGATCTTTGTGGAAAAAAACTTGGGTTCCTTTGATGCTGCCAGCTATTAAAGGTTGTTTATAAATAGAGGGTTTTTTTTTCCCCAAACATACTAGATTTGATTAAAAGTTTTTCGACCTCAGACTTAAAAAAAAAAAAAATTGTGAAAATAAAGAAATACATATGAGATTACATTTTCCTGAAGATCCACTGACTGTGTTGTTAGAGGATTCGTGGGTGACATGCAAGACTTGAATTCATTTTGATTTTTATGCAAGATTTCAGCTAGCACCACCCATAGAGCAGCAGATTTTTTCAACTACAAGGTCAATGACTGTGGCTCTCTCAAAGTCTTTAATAATCTTTGCTCACCCTTTTCCTTTTGCTCCCTCTCTACTTCTTCCTTACTGTTTCTACTGGTGAGTTAGAAAGAGATCACGTTAGAATGGCTTGGTTGTGACCTGGTACTGAATGGAAAATATGCCTAATCTTAACCAGAAGTCTGGAACAAGAAGAAAAAAAGAAAAAAATATTTCACTATATGGAAACCTTAAGATGCTCCTGATACAACTACGGCTGCTTTCAAACGCCTGACTTCTGTGCAGACATATGTAACACTTAAATAAAATGGTGGGTTTTTTGGTTCCTTAGCATCTATGCTCACACAATCCTATATACTCTTCTCCACTTATCCTGTCACTCTTCTCCCCATTTCCTTGTCCTCTTTATTCTACCTGAAGAAAACCCAAGACAGCATTGAGCCTAAAATTAGTCTTAAAGGTCTGATTATGTACATTTAAAACTTCACATCTGTGTCCCAGATCATTGGCTTCCTCCCTAAATCAGGCTGTGACAAAACCCTGGTGGTGACAACCCATCTGCAGTTTAACAGGCAGCTTGGGCTTCAAACAGCAGTGCCATGTGCTTATACACCAGAGGGGAGGGATGTGTTTGGGGAAGGATGTGGATTCAGTGGTTTTGCTGAGAGAATAGGACATTGCACTGGACCCCAAAGCAGGATACAATTGATTACCTACAGTTACCTATAGATGAGGTTTCAGGAATACTCTATTTCCTGACTGGTACAAAGACTTTAATCCAGCTTTGGCACTCTCTCTTTCTGATCTCACTTTTTGTTGAACTTTCATATTTTAATCACTGTCAACATATATAAAAATATATTCTTGATTTAAATAGTTTTACACACTCAGTGGTCTTGTCTGGTCTCACGAACAGGAAAATTACTGTGCATGAATGTCTGGATTGGATTTCCCCAACAGCATTCAAGATTAAGGGGCATGGGGAGGAATTTGGGAATAATATTTGAAGTTATTCCCATGAGATGTGATAGATACACTGAAAACTGTTCTGTAAGGTCACCACTGATGATCCTGCCTGAATGTGTAAAAACGAAAGTCCAAATTGCAGTCCTACATTTTTAAAAGTTTTCGAAACAGGGTTTAGATCTTCAGAATGTTTTCCTCCATAAGCCCTCTACAAATGCCAACACTTTTGGCAATGTCAGAAGGGTTTTCTCAAATATTCCACAATACAGATGTTGACCCTTAAGTCAGAAACTAGTAAAGTAATGCAAAGCAGATCTGCTCCTTTAAATAAAGCATTTGAATATGACTATATTATGACATAAGCAAGTCCTATGAACCAACTGTAGAGCAAAGCAATTTATTTTGCAGTCTGTATTTTGGGATATTCTTTTTAAATCTGGACTACCTCTACTCCATGGCTATTGTCTGCATAACTAGTTGGTGCTGAGGTGTATAAGTTGTCTTCCTAGAGTGTATCTTCACTTAAATTTCATCCGTTTTAGATTGTGTTTTCAGATACCACTCCACGATTCAAAGCAAATCATGGTTAAGTGGGGATGATGAGCAGGTGCTGCTCAGAGTACCTTCCTGACCTAAACTGAAGCCCCAGCATGTGGGAGGACACTTCTGTGCCCAGCTTTAAACACATATTAATGCACTTCAGTGTTTCATTGTCTCAGAACTGGAACATGAGGCCGCGCTCTATGTTTAACAAACACTGAAACAAGTTTTATCTATGCTCACTTGTAAGGTTAAGCAATATCTAAGTAACTGGATGAGCTCTGGGAAGGTAGGTTGAAAAGGACCTTTTCAAGGTCGTGCATGGTGGTTACAGCTTCATTAAAAGCATTTGGATGGTCGAGAGTGACAGCCAGCTAACTGTGGAGTGACAGGCAGCAATGAGCTGGTGATGTAGGGTATTAACATATCAATGAACAAACAGGGAGGTACACAAGCACACCAAATTCAAACAGCTGAAAAATAGTAGGTGTCAGAATGCAATCAGCCAGATTGGAATTTGACCAGAGCACCAGGGCTAATATTGTTGCTTTGTTTAACAACATTTTTCTCCTATGAATTTCATTAAAACAACTGTAATGTTATTCATGTTATTTCAAGACATAACATTAAGTTCAGCATTCCCGGGCATCATTTCCATTTAATGACACTTCTGCAACAATCAGACAGGCCGTAGTGGTTTGTCCAGACAAAGCTTTTGTTTGATATGTGAATCCCTGCACAGTACAGTTAATGATGTATGCTGCTTTCCTCAAATCTATCAACAGAACTACAAGAACAAAACTAATCTGCAATTAAAATTGTGATTTAAGAGGAAACACTGCTGAAAAACAAAACCAATGAGCTTACTATTTTTAAATGACATTTTTATTTTATGATGGCTACAGTGAAATTATAGTCTTTATGTGTGCCTGTGACTTTTAATGTCCTAAGAAGTGGGTTTGTCTGTACTCCTTAAACCAACTTTTAGTTGCATTGACCAGCCCAAAAAACAAACACTTTCCATTTTCTCTGAACAACACGGGGGGAAAATTGTGCAAAAACTGGGTGGAAAAGAGAGTAAATCATTATCTTGATGTATATATGGTGGCAAGGTACCTTCCATCCCCCAGTGAACAGGCATAAATAGTTAAGGCACTCACAGAATCATGGAATGGTTCGTATTGGGAGAGACTTTAAAGGTCATTTCATTCCAACCCCCCATGCCACAGGCAGGGACACCTTCCACTAGATCAGGTTACTCCGAATCCCACCCAGCCTGGTCTGGAACATTTATCTGTGTCCATTTTCCTGTCCATTTTTCAGCCATTTCTCTAAGAAATATTTAAGTATTATATGCATTATATTCCATAGGTATTCGATAGAAAATTACAGAACTAAGTGTTTGATTAGGCAACATTTTAATTTCAATGTTTTCAAACAGCAAAGTCATTAGATCAGTAAATGTATGCTTGTATGTCTTTAATTATCATCAGATTTCCAGAAATATGTAGGACCAGCTGTTTGAAAATGCTGATACTTTCACTTTAGGTAAACCTTGTCACTTTTCTCCAGATGAACACCTGGTTCTTACCATTTAAAACATGTATAACAGATAAATATCTAATTAAAGCATATTCATCTTCAAAAAAATACATTAAAGCTATTCAAGCTCATGCCATATTAATGTTAAATTGCAGCTTCATATAAAAATATTTAATAGTTAGGACCTGTGGCATTATTGAAAGATTGTTTAGAAAATATACAAAAGCCTTTACCAAAGTATCATTGCAAAATATTAATTACAATGAGCAATTCAGAGAGGAACTAACTACTCAAGCTCCTTTGAATAATGTGCTGCAAGTCTGAGCTATAAAATATTCTTTCTAACTTTTGGAACTTTTAATGTGGATGTTAGAACCCGTCTGGAAATTCTTGACATGCAGAAATATAACAGCATTCACGGAGCAGTTTTTCCTGTATGCTTTTTTCTGACCCCAGAGGAATCAGCTGTGGGTTCAGTTGAGTCCATGGGTAATATGTTGATGTTCATTTAGTCCAAAGTTAGGAGGGCAGCTCGTGTTTCTTCCAGCTCCTGGTCTCTCTGGAAAGCCTGTCATCAAAGCTGTTAGTTTTGCCTGTACAGTCTTGCTCCTGAAAAGAATTATGCAGTTTTTTACCCTTCCACCCATGAGTTGTCTTACTCGCTTCAAGCAAAAATCTGAGAGGAGCACTGCCTTTGAAAGCATTTCCCTCTACAACCCTCTCCTTTAATAGGAAATAAAAAATCAGCATGAAATCTGCCTTTTTCATCTAGAACTGTAGTGATAAAACAATTGGAATGTGTTCCAACTGAAAGAGAGTAGGTTTAGAGCAGATGTTAGGGAAAAATTCTTCACTGTGAGGATGGTGAAGCCCTGCGCAGGTTGCCCAGAGAAGCTGTGGCTCTCTCACCCCTGGAAGTGTCCGAGACCAGGCTGGACAGGGCTTGGAGCCACCTGAGATAGTGGAAGGTGCCCCTGCCCATGGCAGGGGGTGGAATGTGGTGGTCTTTAAGGTCCCCTCCAACCCAAGCCACATTCTGTGGTTCTGTGATTCTATCATTTAACATAAAAAGATAGACTACTTGGAGTGCGAATGTATTACAGAGGTTTCATTGTATTTTTTTCCTAAGGTTTTATTATACCATAAAATGATTCCAAACCACGATAACGGTAAGTTTTCATCATCAGAACCATCTGAATATTCTCACTTCAATGAGGTTTTACTCTGGATTTTGCTCAAGATAAGCTGACTGGTTATCAGACAATGTGAGTGTCAACATTTAGGTTTTTCATTTTGACAGTTGCTCTATTTTCATGCTTCTCAAACCTTTAAATATCTGTTGAGTCTGAGACAGATAAAGGTTGTCTTGTTTTGTTTTGTTTTGTTTTTGTTTAGCTTTATTTTTTTAAAAACTTGTTTTGGTTTGTTTTCTTTTGTGTGAGTAACCGGTATATATATCAAAAATCGTCAGTCTGTAGCTTCTGGTGCCTGGTTGAGACACTGAAAATACTTCAAGAATATGGTATTATATTTTGCTTTTATTTTTATTTTTCTGTGCATAACTATGAAGCACTGTTTACTAGATGCTCTCTTACTCATATTATGAATCATGAAACTGCAGTATTATGAATTTCTTACCTCAGCATCAGACTGAATTCTGTTGCTTTTGGGATTAAAACTGCTTTGAAATGTGTAACTGTACTTTAACACCAGCAGTTCCATTTTGTCTAGAAAATATGTAGGTAGAAGAGTCTGTACTGAAGAAAGACTCTTTCCCGTTATTCAGACCAGTGCCCTACACAAAGAAAGAAAGGTGTCAATTTTCCTTCTGAACTTTTTAAGTGCAAGTCAAGGGAGATGCATTTTTTGCTGCTTATTGACAAAGAATATCATACATTTGTGTTAATTACAGACGTCGTAAATGGTGAGATTAAATGACTTGGCCAGACTTTCTATAAAATCCATGCAGAAAATCAGGATTTATCACATGTCGTAGAAGTGTCTCATAAAATGAGATGTATCTGCCTGGGAAGAAGTCTGTCTTGCTGCTGACAGCAGAGAGAGGCTCAGACAGCCACCTTCCTTGTCTTTTTACAGTGGTGCTGGGGTGAGATGAAAACTCGCAAAATTACTTCTGGCATCTTTTAAGTTAAGAACCAAAACTTACTGATTCATTCTGTTATTGCTGCTGCTAACTACAGACTGTACTTCTGAACTATGCACTCATCTTTCCTTCGGTTTTTGAATAAACAAAATCCCAGACGACAACTAGAAAATCACAATGGAAATTTAATGGAAAAAATCTAGAGGGGAATATGGCACAGAAGAGCAAACTCTTCAAAATTATGTTGCGTCCAGAAAAGGGGAGCTAGAGACGGATCTGGAGTGAAAGTCAGATGAGCAGCAGCTTAAGAAGCTGGGGGGGCTCAAGCTGGAGCAAAGGAGGCTCAGGGGGGACCTTGTGGCTCTGCACAACTCCCTGACAGGAGGGGGCAGCCGGGGGGGTCGGGCTCTGCTCCCAGGGAACAGGGACAGGAGGAGAGGGAACGGCCTCAGGCTGGGCCAGGGGAGGGTCAGGCTGGACACCAGGGAAACATTTATTCATAGCAAGCATTGTCTAGACCCGGCACAGCTGCTCAGGGCAGTGGTGGATTCCCCATTCCTGGAGGGATTTAAAAGCCGTGTGGATGTGGTGCTTGAGGACATGGCTTAGTGGTGCCTTGGCAGTGCTGGGGGAGAGGTTGGACTCAGTGGCCTTAGAGGGCTTTTCCAACCTCACTAATTCTAGGGGTCTATTTATTTGAATTTTTTATTGAATTTTTGGATTAATTCTTTCATCCATTTTGATTCCATCTTGATTGTTCATTTCCTGTGGATATTCACATAGTTCCATTTTCCATCACTGCTTGACGAAAATTAATTGCATTTGTAAGGAATTGCCATCATCAGTTATATCCACTTGCCTACACATTGCCTTCTCACATGATATCACATCATATTCTTTGTTTGATCTTCAAAATCTGAACAATATAAGCCATTTTTGCTGTTTTGATGGAGCTATGACAGTTGTCTGAATATTTGGAATTAAAGCTACTGAAGTTGTCATGATGTTTTATTATCCTAGGAAACTGTCAGACCTTTGAATAATCACTTTCTTTCAGTATCAAAATGCAAATCTGGGTTCTGTCATGTTCTTCTACCACTCTAACTTCTATTTACTTTTAATTGATTTTGATTTTTCAACATTTCTTTCACACTGGTCATTGTCCTAAGAAGTCTTTCTCATACAGTTTTCAAAAAAAGAATCTTTATAGTGTTTTCCCTCCTGCCAAAGAAAGAGAAAGGAAGAAGGAAAAAGAAAAAAAAAAAGGATGTGTGTTTTTCCATGCCAGTGCAATCGTAGAATTAAATTTGGCGGTTGTAGTGTTTTGGAAGGAAATTCTATCATTATCAACTTAACAGTCATTAACAAATATTCATTTATACATAGTTTACCTCCTTGTCGTTACAATGCTTTCATGTTTCCACAACCTCCCCCAAACCATGGCTTCTCATTACCCAGGCTGCAGTAAATGCCATCAGACACACAGACAATTGTAATGGAACTGTTGGCTCATTTCTCAATTTATAATTGTATTAGCCTCTAGTGAACCACCCAGTAAGTCCTGTAATTCCTTCAACGTGGAGCAGAAGACGTTTGAAGGGGACTAAGATGCAGATAACAAGCTGCTCTGTAGGAGAAGAAACAACAGCAAAACAATAGCTGCACTGCAGACAATAAAATGTTTATAATGTAAAACCTGGATATTCAGAGATAGAAACAAAGACAGCTAATTGCTTCTAGCTGAAGCAGGACGAAACAGGATGCGTAGCCAGGGACATACACAGGGGAGAGTGTTGCAAGGTCACTTCACTGCTATAGTTATTAAACAGCAGCACAGTTTATATTGTTTTGAAATGCTCCCAGTACTTCTTATCTCTACCTGCTTTAACTTCACCATCTACCTCAGAGATTTTTGTCTTCTCCATGTACTGAATCCTGACTTGGCATGACCGTATGTGACTTCAGTAGGAGAACACCTCGGAGGAGAGGTGTGAATGTACATAGAGGCCCTCTCACTTCTTGCCTTAGTTTTCACAGGACAGTCGTGCCACAGGATCTTCCTTCGTAATTAAAGCAAGCAGGTCATGTTGTAAAGCTTTCATACAAAACTCCCTCAGGGCTGCAGGAGAGTAGGGCTTGTTTGCAAGCAAGTTCAGGGTGCTGCAGCTTTCTTCAGAATCCCTCAGGGGGAAAGATGGTTACACAGTGACCATGCAGAGAGGCAGAGCTTGCAAGGGAAACCACAGTGGCATCATTTGTTGGGTGACTGGTGCTTAGTCAGTAGCCTGTACAGGTGCCTGTGATGAATATTTGCTGTGGTTTAACCCCAGCCAGCAACTGAGTACCATGGCAGCCACTCACTCATTCCCCTCTGCTCCCGGTGGGGAGGAAAATTCAAAAACAAACAGAAAAATAAAGTAAACCTTGTGGGTTCAGATAAGAACACTTTAATAATCAAAACAAAGTAAAATAGTTTAAAAAATGATATTAATGAAAATAGTAATGAAAAGGAGAGAGGGAGGAACAAAGCCCAAGGGAAACAAGTGATGTTCATCACCCACCGACCAGAGTCCAGTGTGTCCCCAAACAGAAATAGGCAGATCCTGGCCAACTCCCCCCAGTTTATGTCCTGAACATGACATTCTCTGGTATGGAGTACCCTTTTGTCTAGCTGGGGTCAGGTCTCTTGGCTGTGCTTTCCCCTGGCTTTTCGTGCACCTGCTCATGGGCAGAGCTTGGGACACTGAAAAGTCCTTGACTGGAGTGAGCACTGCTGAGCAACAACTAAAAATTCTCTGTGTTATCAACATTATTTTCGTTCTAGTTCCAAAACACAGCACTGCACCAGCTACTAAAAAGAAAATAAACTTTACTCTAGATGAAACCAGGGCAAAAGAAAAATTTGGTGAAATCTTATCATCCCTGAATGACTTTCAGAGTTTGTTTTTGAGCAGCATAGCAAGGTGTAAGGAAGGAGCTGTGTGTGACTCTCACTCCAGTTCTTGTCCTGCTCCAGGGCTGAGTGCAAGACGCCATTTTATTAATTTTCCATGTATTTGCTGAAGTCCTTAATTGCCCCGTGAATCTTGCTCTTGAGCACCGTGTACAAGCCAGGCATCTTCCTGCTCTTCGGCAGAGAGGGAAGAGTGAGGAACATACCACAGCAGACGGTACTGACTGCGGCACAGCTCTTCCTGTGAAGAAAGTGTCTCTTTACACACTTGTTGCTGTTTTCACATCAGCAAAATCAAGGTTTCAGCCTAACCCTTTCATGTTATTTACTACAGTTCTAGTTCAGGAAACTGTTTAAGAGTACGTTTAATTTAGAGTGGAACTAATGCAAGTTTTTCAATTTAATCTGCACTTGAGTGAAGATGCTGTCCTTAAAGTGAGACAGTAAAGAGCAACTTTGTAGAAGTAAAAGTGCTTTTGCAAAGTAGCATATTAATATAAGCGGTCGCATTTACTGAGTGTGTTGTTTGCACAAAAATGTGAATTTCTGGTAACCAGGATAGCTTCCTATGTATTTTTGCAGTAGGAGGTCAAACTACTTGAAAGTAGAAACTTTGCCAGAATTTAATTACAGCTCATTATGGTGTTATTAATAATAAGTGCATGACCTAGCATTTAAAGAAAAGAAGATTAATCAGTTTAATCATCTTTGATTTTTTAAGATCTGCTTGTATTCTCGTGTTAATGACTCACTTTTTTTTTCCCCACATGAATTAGGAAGTTAGATTGGTTTTTAATCATATCTAGCTACTTCCCTAAGAATAGCAGCATTCGTTTCACACACTGTGACATTGTTTAAGTTGTGCAGTCATGACCATAAAAGAAAAAAAAAAGCTCAAAAATCCCTTATTCCACCCCAAAAAAACAGTCCAAAAAATTGAATTAAGGGAAAACCATGTATTAATATCTCATCCACAGCATCCAAATTTTACTATATAAATCTATGCAAAATGGCGGTTCTAAATCTCCGAGTAAATTGTTTGATATAGCACAGCTATTTCAAGAAGATCCAGGAAATCACCTATTATAAAATTACATGAAAGCATATTATTGCACTTGGAACTCAAGATGTTAAATGCCTACAAAATATCAAAATTTGAGTTTCAGTGTTAGTCACTTACATTACTAATCACACAATTTTTCTGATCAGAATCCTTGTCTGGGATTTAGGGTATGGTGTGTTGTTTATTTGAAATTAATCTGTACTGGGTTTGATACAGCTTAGTATATTCATCCACATTCTCTGGATGAGTGTTGTTTCTAAAAGAAGAAAAGGATGGGCTTCCCTTCTGCCGTTGCTGTATTTATTTCCTCTGTCACTCAGGAAATGTTCTTTCTCTCTCCTTCCGTCTATGTCATTATTAACAGCTACTACAATTACAAAATGGTAATAAGGAGAAACACTATATCTCTTGTCAATATTTTGAGTCATCTGGTACAAGCACTGACACAAATATGCAGGGTTTTGTGTGTGCTTGTGGCTGTCTGCACATTGTAACACCATAATCTAAGACCAACATAGTGCTCAGTACAGGATATTCATCAGCACCACAGGCCACCCTTTGGGTATTCTGTCGTATATAATTAGACATTGAAATTTTGAATTCACTGGACATTTTCTCTGAGGTGGTGGGAAATACATGGTCTTTACATTTAATGATGATTTTCATTAACAAAACCATGGGATAATTCTTTCATTCTTTTCCTAGCTGTGACTAATATAATATCTTAGTAAAAAAAGAAACAAAAAGTAAAACTTGCCTTTGTTTCCTAGATTACCATTCGTTTTCACAGCCTACAATTTCTTGGATTTTAAAACCTGAGGAAGCATGAGGTGGATGTTTTGATGGGTTTCCCTCCCAGCCTGCTCTAAAATCTGAGTGATATTATGCCAGATGTGCTTGGTCTGAGTTTATTTAAACTACAGTCCAAACCTAGTGACTTTCCTATCGTTATTTCAAACCTTTCTAGAACTGATTCAAACCCCACACCAGCTGCTGTCACTTAGTCCTGGCATGCTTTCCACTGAAGCCAAAAGGCAGGATTATGCTGGATGCTGGTGGTCAGGCTGAGAGGAATGTTCAAATCCTGAGTTATCCAGGCATTTTCACTTCATTCTGAACTGATACAGAAATATGGGTGTCAGGTGGCATTCCTCTGATCTCTTTCGCTCTCTTTCTCAGCATATTGTATGAAGAAAATTGTGTGGCTTTCCTCCATTTATTTTAAAATATAGTAGTTTTTTTTCTAATAGTTTTCATTAGTATGTTATTTGTTATAGGTGGAGATGAGATTGCAGGTGTTTGTGTGTTTTGTGTAGTGAGAGAATGAGGTGGAAGAGGAGGAGGGTGAAAGAGAGAGTAGAGATGATCTGTGCTTTCCTTGGAGTGAAGTACGCCTTGAGCACTCGCCAGACCTGTGGCCTTGACTTGGGCTGGGATACAGAGCCATGCAGCTCATTTCCCAGTGCAACCCACTGAAGAAATGCTGCTCATGGAGATGTTGTATTCAACTTTTAATCCCATTTTCTTTCCCATCTGAAGTGAATGAGGTGATTCCACTGATGATTGCCTGTGACTACAAGGTGACTGGTGATGGCAGGTAACCTTTTCAAGATCATAATGCTCTGTAAACCAGGAGGGGGTTAGAACTTGAGAATAGTTTGGTTTGGTTTTGTGGATCTGCAATGCTGAGAATCCCTGAGATCTGCCAGGAAACAAACAAACAAGCAAGCAAGTAAGCAAGCAAGCAAGCAAACAAACAAAACCCCCACCAAAACACAAACAAACAAAAACCGAAACCAGAACCAAAAACAAACCAAATAAAACAAGAAACCAAAACCAAAAGAAAAAAAACAAACCAAAACAAACAAAAAAACCCAAACCAACCAACCAAACAAAAGAATGGTAGAGTTAAAGAGATCATAGAGGGGCCAGCAACACTTGGTGATCAGTGAGACTGAAGCCTGAAAGTCCTTTGGGCAACATCAGGCAGCACTTCAGACATGGTGGTGTCTGCAAAAACTTAATTCTTGAGTCCCTGAGTAAGTGTAATATAAGAATTTTAAATGCCTTAATGTTAATATACTTCTGTAATTTGGGACAGAGAGTATTTCACTGTCTGATGTCTTTGCTCTTGCTAAGGTTTTGACCTTATTTGATAAATATTTGTAAAGAGAAAGAAGCCAAGTGTGGGAAGCGTTCATAGGTAGCAGTTCATTAATTACTGCTTTTCCTTGCTTAAAGCATAGATCTCAATCCTTTGTTTTATTAGGAGGGGACTAGTCCCAAATAATTTTGTATAAGGATAATTCCTGGATGAAAAGTGTCCATCAAATTTCTTAAACTTCTGGGAAGAATTTTGTTGTATTCAGTCACTGTGGAATCTCGAGCATAAAGCCATGGCTAGATGAGACAATGGTAAAAGTGCCTTTTCACTCTATTCTGGAAAGCTTTCCTGACGTTCTTATTAACATGAGTGAAGAAATTAATGTTAATAATAACTGAATTTTTCTTTATGCCAAAATATGTCTACCTAAGGCACAATTAATTTTTAAGAACTTGCTGGAGAATCTCCCACTGTTTGTACCATTGTTCTGTGAAAAGAGAGAGTGACATACTTTCCACTGCTGTCAACCTAGAAACTTTTATTTCACTTAAATTTAACTCACATGCACACAAAATGCTGCTATTACTATTTTTGAAGTCCTATCATATAAAAAATACTTTTATGTTTGTCCCAATTGCCTGACATTTTCAATATGGAACGTCTGTAAAAGAGAAATTGCTTTTTATGGAGCTCAGGTAAAAAGGCCATGAGGGAAACTGAAGATAATTAATGAAAAAAAAACCTCATAAAAAACAGTGGAATAGTTCCAATGGGAATTTTTTTCATTCTTCTTGTGCAGTAAAGTTAAAGGCTTGTTGTTATGCCAAAATTACACAGTAGTACAGAAATCTTTGTTTTTATGATCAGCAAATTCCTTAACCTTGCTGTTCTTCAGAAGTGTGCTTCAGTAAAGCAAGATAGGATTGGAATGACTGTTTTCCTTCAAAAATTAAAATTATAAAGAAAAAGAGAAGTTTCATAGTATTGAAATATCTAGCAGAAATTACTTCCGTAAAAAAAAAAGTGATACTTAGACAGAAAATTAACACAATGCAGTAATGAAAAAAACACCCATGCTACCTGAAATTAAGTAATGAGCTGTTACTCAGAAACCTCATAAGGATATTATCCACTTAAATGCGTTAAGCCTTCATCTTCTTCAATGCATGGTTTATTTGTCTAGATAGTATTCGAAAATAGATAATTTAGGATATCTCCATTTTTCTATAGTGATGGAAGCATCAACAGTGCTTATATTATACCCTTTTTCCTCCTGTGTGTGCTTCTAATTGAAATTCTATGGTCTGAACAAAGTCAGACCTTAATGTTCTGCCTTTACCTGCCTCAATATCTGTGGTTTTATCTTGATGAATAATGTACCTAAATGGCAGGATTTTGTGGTATTGTATTCTGAACAATCACAGGAAAGACAGAGAATGCTGAGGTGACTTTGAATGACAGAAATATGGGTACTTAATACTAAAAAAGGGTCTTATGACATTAAGTTTAGTTCATTATTTATATCAGAATAGGAGTGGATGTTATAGAAAATCTGCAGGAAGAACATGAGCTTCCCAAAATTTTGAATGAAGAGTTTAGGTTTGAGGGTTCTTTAGTATGCTGTCTAAATTCAATGCTTGGGCAGCTTATAAAAATGCTAGAAAGGAGAGGTTTTAGAACTAACTGATAATGTGTGTGGTAACAAATCATCAGGAACAGATGTTCCACCCAAGAATTCCAAAAGACTTCAAGTATAAAATTGCTGAACTATTAACTACGTTTAAAATGGAATCAGCAACAGGGAAATGGAAGATGGCACGTGCAGAACAGTCCAGGGAGCTGCAGGCAAGTGCATCTGAATTCTGCTGAGCAAATTGGTATCTACTACAAGAAAGAATAGGAATAACAAATATATGAATACACATGTACAAGTGGGAATGACAAATATATGACTAAACTGCGTTTTGCAAGAAAAAGTCATTGTGACTTCAGAGAGGTTTGTTGTGCCTTAAACTGGGTCAAAAAACACACAAGGAACAGGGTTATGGCCATAAGTTTCGTAAATTTCTAAAGAGTTTTATGTGAATAACAAAAAAAAAATTTGGGGAAGATATATCACGTGTTAGTAAGCGTCAAAAAGAAGAACTAGCAAAGGTAGGAATAAATGGTGAAAAATGAACAGTGATTACCTTTCAAACTCTAGGTAGATATAGATATTCCTCTTTGAAATAGATCCATCAATATCTGGACAATAAGGTGATAGAATTTCTATTTAACTATTTTGGTAAGTATTTATTTTGGGTGGTAAAAATGACAACTGAACACGATGAGGTTCAAGATCAATTCTCAATGTGTTTAGAGGTTTAAGATTAATTCGCAATATGTTTAATATAAAGAGTATACATTGTTCCTAACAATACGAGTTTTGGGTAGCACTAATCGATTAATCATATTATATGTTAGAAAAAAGGAAATGCTTTAATACAGAGTGCATAACTAAACTGTGGAACTCGTTGCTGTAGGAATTACAAATGTAAAAGATTTTTATGGGTTAAAGAAGTAATTTAGCCAGATATGCAAGGAGTTTCAAAGGAAAACATAACATTTCTAACTCAGGAAGTGCCTGAGCCTTAGATTCCCCGAAGATGCAAGGAGATAGTAGTAGCATTTTCTGTATTTCATCTACTGTCATGTCCTGTCCCTGAGCAAGTTGCTGCTGTTGATGATAGCATGGAGGGACAAGACAGAGCTGTGGTCTAATTTATTCAGTGTCACTGCTGTTCTGCTATAACACGTATATAAAACGAACCATGACAACTGAATTTGAGAGGGCAAACACACAGAAATCTCATTAAAACATTCATTTACATAAGTATTTACATTTCCATGCACTCATATATTATACATTAATGTGTACAGCAGTATCAAAACAATGTTAATATAGACTAATCACTGTAGTTATATTATGATTGTATGATTATTATATAATCATTGATATTATACAATAATTACTGCTAATGATGGTTGGTATAGGTTTCCACTGGGATTCTTTCTGTTTTCTTCCTTGTCTCTTTTTCTGAGGTACTCTATTTTCCAAACAAATGTTAGCTGGAAGCAGATGTTCAGTCTGCACTATAAAACAGTCCAGAACAGTGGTCCCAAGAGTTCTTTCTTTTCAAAAGTCTATGAATCTTTTAATACTCTTTCATCTTATCTTTAAGTTCAGGGAGATTGTTAGCAGTAGTCGTATTTACTAGAATAATTTCTGGCAAGGAATTGAAAAAAAATCATTAGTTAACAAAGCCAATTCAATTACAACTAAAAGTTTCCAGGAAGCTTTCTTGCATATGTGGTGGTGTTCTCTAATTAAAAGTACATTTTAAATATACACGTAAGACAAGAATCAGGAACGGTGTTAGAGACAACCCAGGAATCCTGACTTCTACTCCTCATATCAAACATCAGATAATGTTGTGTCCCTCATGCATGATTGTATGCATTGTCTCATTTCACAGCAGAAAATAACAAGTAGTAAGGGGTGGAGAGATTCACTGATGCAAGCTCTGAAGCCTAAGGCTGACATTGCCTTTCAAAACAATTTTGGCTATGAGTGCTTACAAACAGATGTCAGGCTGGGGAAAAAACTGATCAGCAGTGCCACTAATTTGATGTCCTCGATGCTTCACTAGCTGGATGATTTCCCATCCTGGACTACTGGCCCATTAAACCTGTCTTTTATTACAGAGTCATAAAGCTGAATGACAGAAAATACGTAATTAAGACTAGTCATATAGAAGGCAAAGGATCTACGTTGATCCCATTTGTCTGAGATAGTGAGGGACAAATTGGAATCTAAGGGCTAATATAGAGGAATATTAAAGTGTTTGCTTTCTATAATACGGAGCTGAGATCTTTATAGCTGTGTGGGGAAAATTCTAGGTGCATAGACAGAGCTATTATCCCAGTTATCTGACATGCTGGAAATAAAAAAATCAAGCGTATTTCCTAAGGTCTTTGTGTTATATTAATTTTTCTCCCAAGATGAGGAGTCTGGGTAAGATCTTTGTCAGTGACATGGGCACTGAAATCAAAGGCATGCTCAGAAATCTTGGTGGTGAAACCAAGCTGTGTGGTGCAGTCACATGCTGGAGGGAAGGGAGGGATCCAGAGGGACCTGGACAGGCTGGAGAGGTGGGACTGGGTGCACCTCATGAAGTTCAACAAGGCCAAGTGCCAGGTCCTGCAGCTGGGTCAGGGCCACCCCAGTCACAAATAAAGGCTGGGCAGAGAATGGATGGAGAGCAGACCTGGGAAGGAGGACTTGGGGGTGTTGGTTGAGAAGCTCTGCAAGACCCAGCCATGTGCACCGGCAGCCCAGAAAGTCCCAGCCATGCCCTGGGCTGCATCAAAAGAAGTGTGGCCAGCAGGTCAAGGTGGAGAGGGATTCTGCCCCTCTGCTCCTCGCTGGTGGGACCCCACCTACAGTGCTGCATCTGACTCTGGGGCTCCCAGCACAAGAAGGACATGGAGCTCTTTGAAAGAGTCCAGAGGAGGCCACAGAGATGCTTCCAGGGTGGGGGCGCCTCTCCTGTGGAGAGAGGCTGGGGGAGCTGGGGATGTTCAGCCTGGAAAGGAGAAGGATCCAGAGAGGCTTTAGAGACCTTTCCAGTGAGTAAATGTAATCACTGGAGAGGGACTTTGGGCAAGGGCCTGGAATGACAGGACAGAGGGGAATGGCTTTAAACTGAAAAAGCGAAAGTTAAGATTAGGTATTAGGAAGAAATTCTACCCTGTGAGGGTGGTGAGGCCCTGGCACAGGCTGCCCTGAGAAGTTGTGGCTGCATCATCCCTGGAAGTGTCCAAGGCCAGGCTGGACAGGGCTTGGAGCAATCTGGGACAGTGGAAGGTGTCCCTACCCAGGGTAGGGGTTTGGAATGAGATGATCTTTGCAGTCCCTGACTTCATCAAGGCAGAAATTATTCAACTTGTTTGCTACAACTTTGTTGCTCCTTCAGTCAGGAGGAATAATGAAAAAGTCACCAGAATTGAATCTTCAGTATTATAATGTACATTGGATGCGGGCAAATTAAAGCTGCCAAATTAAGACTCAAATGTTAGGTTGCCTTGGTGCTGAACTTTTGACTTCAGGGACACGTTAGAGATGGCTGGCAATTGCCACTTTGTTCTCATTTCCCAAAGCTGTAAACACCACCTCTGCATTCAATTGTTCTGGAAGAGTCTGTATGATTGTAGTCATTATCCTGGTGTAAAACGCTGCATCTGTAAAAGCCGACTACTTTTTCTGAATAAATATTAATATTTCAGGCAAATTTGAGATGCTTGTTCTACTCTAACTCTCTTTCGTTATGCAGTTTGTTTTCCTAATATTTGCCATCTTGTAAACTTTTTATCAGAAAAAATCCATATATGTATGTGTATTACAGTATTTACTTGGTTTTTTAAATCCAATATGAATTTCTGAAGTTGCTAGTCATACCAAATAATTTCAGGTATTCACAGGATGTACTGTCATGTATTATATTGTACCATAATGTACTATATCTCATTATTCTTTGCTCTAGATTCTTGAAGTAAAGGCTGGAACTCTCAATCAAGATTAATGACTTGGACCTAAAAAAATCAGTCTAATCTAATAACTTTGAATTTTAATAGCTTTTGAGTTTAATACAGCTGTTTCCTCAGTCCTGTTTTACTCAGACATGTGGGTAGTGCAGCTTTTTCCATGACTGATCCACAAGTTTTTCTTCTGTGGCCTGCCTGCTAATCAGTTTTAAGAATCAGTAAATATCTGGGCATGTTTCAATGAAAAAGAAACACTTAAAGAGCCTTCAGCAACAATAGACCATTAATGTGGAGACTGATAAACCTTGTCTGTAATTTCTATTAACAGTTTCTAGTTTCTTCCTTTCATTTCTTCTGCTTATTCTTTATCTTTAAGCTTTGTCTTGTGTTTGCTTCACAGAAGCATCATTAAGGGACAAAGCCTGGGAAAAAAAACCCAGATTATTTCTTTTTAATAGAAAAGAAGATTAATTTTTTGTGCTGAAGACAAAATAACATTTTAATGATGATTAGGGGTGTATAAATAGTTTTCAATAAGAGAGATTAATGCAGTTTTGATAACCATTATAGCAAAATATTGAGGATAAACTGCTAATACACTGGCATCATGGATTTTATGAACTCATTTTATTTCAATTCCTGCTGTCATACAAAAAAATGTCTTTGAATGTTGGAGAAGAATATATAAATATAATTTTATAAGCCAAATAGAATGGTTAGGAAACCCAGTGAAAAATATCTGAACAGTTATGTAAATTGTTGTGATTCTTGGAAATCAGAATTTAACTAAGCATTTAAGTTTTACAGCAATATTTTTATCATTATTATTTCACCTTTAATAGAGGCTATTTTGTGTGTGGGTGAACCAGAAGATTATGTTGTAGCTAGCAAGAATGTTAACATAATTTTTGGTACACTGCGTTAATAAAACAAGTGTAATGAGCCATAGTGGTGTGCAATATCAGGTCAATGTGAGAATTAAACTGCAAGTAATTATAATACTAAGATTGGTTGTATTCTAATTATCCTATGGCTAATATTACAGAGTCGATTGTCTGAAACCAAAATTATTTGGGCTGGAGTTGTTTTAGTATAGATGAATATTAGCTGATGCATTGTCATTGAAGTGATATTGTCATTTGTTTTTCAGCAAAAAAATATCCCTTGAAGAAGCAGTTAGAATTTTCTTCTAAATTGAAATGCAAACTGTGGCTGGATTGTGAGGAGCAATGACATTAGCTCCCTGCATTTATTCTGTTTTTATGGTGTAAGTAATGTTAAGCAAATTTGTATTCCATGTATCTCATAATGCAAGAGCATGACTGTAAAAATTATCTCTATAAAAGTACTAATTACCAGGGAGAAGCAGTAGATGGATATAGTTATAGTCTGAGCACAAATTGGACACCAGTCTGAGTGAAAATTCACTTCATGCACAAGCTGTTTGAGTTCAATCTTATTCTTAACTGAGAAGTTCAGGAAAATTTCCAGTTGTACTGAAAAATGGTGGGTAAAGAGTTGGAGTTTGTTACATTAGTACAGCAACATAAAAGGTTCTGTTATACCCTCATTGGGTAGGACACCCCTCATCCGCAAAACCTAACAAGTCTATGATTCAGTTGCCTAAATTTGATCTTGTCACCCAATCTGTCGCTGTTCAAGAGGAGCACCAAATGTTCTGTGCAATCACGTAATCATCTGTCCTAGGTAACAATCTTTCCTTGCTACATGGTAAAAGCATATCTGCACTGACTCTTTCCTTTTGGTATTAGCTGTGGAGAGGGACTGATATTTGGAAAAAAATGTATTTTCTGCGAAGTATATGCGTTTAGTGAACAAAATAGTTTGGCTTGGTGAATTTCGGCCCAAAGGAAATGGTTCCTAAAGGAAGAATTCTGCAAAGGTCCCTGCCCCATTCCCAGCAGTTAACAGATCCTGTCTTTCTAGTTTAATTTTTGTTTCAACTGTATGTAAATGTACCTCACATAGAACTTTCACGACAAATAACATTCTCTCATAACAGTTTTTATCAACAGTAGAATTTTCAGCAAATTTATCCCTGTTTCTCCTTGTGAATGATCAGTGAACATGCTTTTCCTTGCATGAATCTCTTTATTACACAAAATCTCCATAAAGATAAGAATGCGGTTTATTTTAGAGATTGTTCATCAATTTGCTCCAAGACTACTACAAAGAATACTGGCTCATCATAATTTACAATTCCTGTTGCTTAATGGATTGCATCACTCACAAGCTTCTGGTTCTGCTTCTTTTCATTTCCCCAGTAAGAGGCCCATAGGCAGGAGCTGAAGCAGGAGCAGACAGGCATGTCCCCACTGCTGGGACCTGGGGACATGCTGTCCTGCTAGACTCCTGTCTCATTTCAAGAAGCCTCACAGTGGAGATTATGAGCCAATTCCCCTCATTTTCTAAGCTGATGAGAATTCAGGTAATAAGTTTTCTACACGCAAAGAAAGTATTCACCCATGAACGAGTTCTTGTTATTGAAGTAAATGAAAGATCATTACATACATCACTGACTTCAGTATAAGAACCAGCACTCGGCTAGTTACTGCTAGACGGCTGCAAAGCCTGGATGCTCTGTAAGGGCAGGGAAACCAGGAATCAGTAGCGAGGAGCTGCACATTATCACAAGGTTTTGGCTTAGACAACGGTTGTGGTTTAACCCCATCCAGCCCCCAGCCCCTCTCAGCCCCTCACAGCCTCTCACTCACTCCCCAGCCAGCAGGATCCGGGAGAGAATTGGAGGGGTAAAAGCTGGAAAACTCATGGGTTGAGATAAAGGCAGTTTAATAGGAACAGCAAAATCCCAGCACACAAGCAAAGCAAGAAGAATAATTAATTCCCTGCTTTCCATGGGCAGGCAGGTGTTCAGCCATCTCCAGAGAGCTGGAACACAGCACATGTAACAGTGACTTGGGAAGAAAAATGCCACCACTCAAAATGACCCCCTTCCTCCTTCTTCCACCTACTTTCTACACTGAGCATGATGTCACACGGTCTGGAATATCCCTTTGGTCACTTGGGGTCACCTGTCCTGGCTGTGTCTCCTCCCAGCCTCCCAAGCACCCCCAGCCCCCTCCCCAGCCTGGAAGTGCAAAAAGCAGCGAAGGCCTTGGCTCTGTGCAAGCCCCGCCCAGCAAAAACAAAAACATCTCTGTGTTATCAACCCCATGTTCAGCACAAACCCGAAACACAGCCCCCTACCAGCCCCTGGGAAAAATCTAACTCTACCCCAGACAAACCCAGCACACCAGGACAAGGTAGTCCCGCTGCATCAAACCGAAGTGAGCAGAGTCCAGATCCACAGAGGAGTCTATCTTGAAGAGGCACATCCAAGAAGACAGAAGTAAGAGCTCCAAAGACAGGGTCAGGATCGTGTCTGGTAACAACCAGCATCAGCCACAGTCCAGGGATCATCAAGCAACACCATAGAGCTGAGGCTATCTCATATGTGAAAAATCAGAAAACTTTGTGTCAAGATGTTAAGAGTATGTTACAGCTAAAATCGTATTCCAAAGAGGAATATACCAATTCTCATGTTGTCATTGGTTTTTTAAGTTCTGCGGCTCTTTAAAGAGTCTAAAATCAGTGTTAGATTTTAGCATCTGAGCCTGTTTGCATCCAATTCATGGAGATTTTCAGTGTGCAGGTGGTGTCAGTGAGGAAGGTACTCAGAGCACCTTGTAACTTACAGGATTTTGGTTGTGTTTCAAAAAGGCTAGTGAAGCTGAAAACAGGATCTCAGACATCTGATGTCGAATCACCTTTCACTCCTCTGTTTTCAAACTTAATACACTAGAATGGGAAAGATCCATGTTATTACACTAAACTAGTAATCAGTCATTTATAGCAAACTATAGTAATCACCGTGTGCTTTGGGGTACTGTATTAATACTAAGCAGGTCTATGCCTACAGTTTGCACACTTGTAGTTGTTTTGACAGCTTCTTTTTTTAGTATTAATTAAACTATGTGTGCATCAATATATTTGCGAAGATGTAACTTCTGTTGTATGTAGTCATTTTATTTTCATTCTATGTCGTGTACCGATAGTGTAACTAAAATGATGAAAAAACTTGCAGAAAGGATTTTTTCCTCTCTCTTCACTTTCCTCTTTCCAAGTTTCTTTCACAGTTATGTCTTGTTGATCAACACAGTTCAGACAGCATCAATATTCATATTTTAAGGACAGTTATTGAGATCTATGTGTCTCTGGCTCAATTATATGCAGATTCTGAGGGATTTTTTTAGGACAGAAGAAATAGAATTTAGAAAGTGATCTGTTTAAAGTGATTATTAATAACTAATAACATTGGCTACACAGTTTCATTGCTTTGCAATTACCTCGGAAGAGAGAGTCCATTAGACCTGTAGGTACATCCTGTTTAACATAGGCTCAGAGGAATATACATCTTCTCCAGAAGAAGAGACAAATTTCAAATCATTTAAGAATGAAAACAAAAGAAAGGTATAAAGAAAATCTTGAAGGCTACATTATAGATGAAGAGCTTTTCATCTCAGTAAAACTAGCAGTTTGTCACATAAAACTCAATTCAGGTTAGTGAAATTAATATTTTAGAGCTTACATCAGGAAATCGGTAACAAAGAGCCATTTGGTTTTATCACAGCAAAAAAGGCCTTCACTTTTTCAGCAAGAGAGGTCTGGGTGTGGGTTCTCTCTCTTACCATCCTCTGTTTTATACATCTTCAAGAGAAGTGATACATAAGGCTGTAATCAGCTAGAGTAATGTATTTATTTATTTATGCATCAAGCAATGGAATTTCTACCATTTACTAAATTATGATTAGCAAGGATTTCCCCCCTCTTATTTTGAATGTTAGCAAATTAAGAGATCATAGAAAACTGTGGTTTCAAACAAACAGAGTTGACTTTGCCTAGTTTCAAGATATCCAGACAAAAAACTCTTTCCGGGATTGTATAATTACATTTATACGGCACCGTGCCCTGCTCTGTTCACATCTGTATTTAGATTTCAGATGAATCTTTATTCCTCCCTGAATACCTGTGTCTGGCAATATACAGAAGGAAGCTGATGTCTGCCTGAGCAGACATATCCCTTATACTGTGCTCACAGGGTCAGATCGTAAATTCACAACCCTTAACATCATTAGAGTTGGAAAAAATCTCTCCTCTCTTTGGAAATCTAAACTGTAGAGCTCTATAGCAGGATGAGTGGCACTCTAAAGAGCATGTCTGGGTGAGCCATATGTGGGAATGCTGATTTCCTTTCACTGATAAAGAGAAAATGGAGTCAAGATGACTAGCTCAGATGGAAGATTATTATGTTTTATTGCCGTAGAAACTCACAGAATCACAGAATACTTTGGGTTAGAAGAGACCTTTAAAAGCCATCTAGTTCAGTCCCTCTACAGTAATCAGAGACATCTTCAAACAGATCCAGTTACTCAGAGTTGCATCCAACCTGACCTTGAATCTTTCATGGGTTGGGGCATCCACCACCTCTCCGGTCAGCCTGTTCTGGGGTTTTACCACCCTCATTGTAAAAAAACTTCTTCCTTATATTTTATTATCTAATAATAAAAGTGGATCTTCCTTCAGGTTTATACTGCTACCTCTTGCTCTGCTGCCACAGGTGCTGATAATATATTTGCCCCCATCTTTCTTACTGGCCCCTTTCAACTACTGAAAATCTTGTCTATCTTAACTAGTCTTAAAAGCTAGGATAAAACCATGTCAAATCCCAGTGAAAATGAAATTTACAGCAGCCCATCTGTCAGAACCTACAAACAGAAACTGCTCCATTGTTCCTCCTGAGGTTTTGTGTTTTTAATTTAGCATGGTATGTGTGGCGTGCTTAAATTAAACAACTGTAAGAGCACAGCACAATAGGTGTGTACTCAAGAGCATCTGTAATAGACAGAGAAAAATTAGGGAAACTCTGAATGAGTCTCAGAAACCATCTGTTAAACAGGATCAGGTATAATAAAACAATCCAGTGGAAATCCTTTGTGGCTGATTTCAGGTGCACTTATGGTTTGAGGAGGACAGTGATGAAAATGCTATTCATTAATTGCTTCCTGCAAAACTTCCTTGCAGAGCCAATCACCACCTGGAGACAGAAACAGGTTTTACAAAAAGTTCCACGAATGTGAATAATGGCAATAATAACAGTCCATACTTCTACTGAGTCTAACATTTGGGAATTATAAGAACTTCATAAATACAGTGAAAATTACAAAACTACAGTGAGGAAGTTGTATAACAGAACTAGGAAGTCTTGTGGGTCAAACAGAAAACAACATCAGGTTTTTCTGTTAATATTTAAAGTGACCCTTGAACTGTCTGTGGTTTGCATGGGCTTCTGATTTAGAGGTTTTAACCAGCAAAAACCTCCATTCTGAAGAAGAGTTTCCTCATCTCTCAACTGTTTGTAATGCTGTGCAAGAAACAATGATGATTTTTTATTCCGTGCCAAAACTGAAGGTAAATAAATTATTTAGAGTGACCTCAAAGTAATACATTGTTTCAAGATCATATTAAATGAAAATTGTATATCAAATGAGACAATCTAACCAAAGTGAAAACTGTTTTACAGAACTTCCAGAATAGTACAAGCTGTGAAGACATCAGTGTTGTATCAACCTCCCATTTACCTCCTTTGTTGCTGGTAGTCATCAGATCGCTGTACAAACTATGGATGATCTGTATGCAAGTTCCTTTTTTTTTTGCTTAATTCAGAAGAAGTCCTCAAAATCTCATGGTTTTTACAGGTGAAAAAAGTTACAGGCTTTGATCTATTACCAGGATATATATCCTGAGCCTTGAGATAAGCCTCATAATAACTATTTTAGGAATCTGAAGATTTACATGCTCTTCACTAAGAAGAGGAAATGGGTTTTTCCATAATAATTTATTTAATTTATTAAGTTATTTAATTTCATTCCTTTCTGAGTATGTATTAATATGACTCTCACTGATGCACTGTCTGAGTGTTTTCCCGTAGTACAATAGGCAAAATGTTCACCATCTGCCTCATGTGGCTCATTCTCGGCATAAGAGGAGAGATATATGATCAGTTAAATGCTTTGTTTTGTCAATGTTTGGTTTTATTTGATTTTTAAAATAGATTCTGTTTAAGTTTTATCTTAGAAAAAGTAGTTTAAGGAGAAGAGAAATGGTCTTGGATTGCAAAGAGAGATTTCAATTTTAGATCCTCAGAAATGGTGTTCCTGGTCTTAAGGAGCTTTTTGGATAATGTTTGTTGTACCTGGAGAGAAACTTGGGAGTGGTTTAAAAATCCTTATTGCATTAAGAGTTAAAATTATCAACCATAGTTGTTATTCAGACTTATCATATCTCAGAAATTACAAATCTGTGTCATAAACTCGTTAGGTGTGATGTCAGAGATTGAGGATATCTGAGAACGTGATGTCATGGGCTGGAAAGCAGGTCGAGCGCAATCTCAGAAGAAAAACTCTTGCACATCAGAGCATGACTTTTGATGGTTTCATGCTAGAGTTTACTGCATCATAAGAATGAAATGGGAACACGAGTTCCGAGTCTAAAAGCCTGTCCCTGATTTCCCCAATGAACTCTGTGCATGGCCCATCAGAAATTGCACAAGTTTACTTAACAGGTAGTTTAATCTTTCAAATTTAGCACATGAGATGGGCCATGAAGCCTTCCAAATGCAGCTATTACAGATGATCATACACTCAATGGGTCACCACTTATGTCTCGGACAGAAAAATCCTTGAGGTTTAGCTGTAGCTGGAGTGACTTGGAAAATCCAGTTAGCTGATAGAAAAAGAAGTGCATGCCTTCATCAGTGAGAAGTTAAATAAACATATTGCTTCTGCATCTGTAGTGTCTCTGCCAGGCTTTGCCATCAGACATACGGATTTACCTGGTTCCTAAGAACTATCTCAATACTCAGAGAGTGAAATCAGAAATGTAGCTGGCTAAAAGAGGTGGGGAAAGCTCGGGATTTGTTCAGGTTCCAAAAAGAAGTGACAGAGGTCTCTTGAGGTTGGGGAGGAAGAAAAGACATTCCTGTTTAAAAACTAATTCAGTAATGAGGATCTGTTGTCAGGAAGCAAATAGAGGAAGAACTGACAAAAGCCATGTTGTTTTCTATTTTTAAAAAAATCAGCATTAACAGTATAAAAATAATAATCTAAGATAGTTAGAATAAAAAAAAAGTGAAAGGATGGACTGGGATCCATCATTCTGAGAAACTGGCTGACACCATATGAATCTGAATTGTGGTCCCAAAGCTAAACTTTACTTTGATCATGTTTTAAAGGAATTTGTGTTGGAAATGAGAAATGGCAAGATGTGTGCAGATGGTGGAGTGGAAGTGAGAGTTGCCATAGTCAGGCTTAGAATTAGATCACCAAAGTAAAATATCCTTGAATCAGAAGAATTGGACAATGTACATCATAGAATTCAAAATGAAATCAAAGATGGAATAGCAAGTCCAAAGCGGTTTTTAGGAAGTATCTTTAAACAGATATCAAACATCTAGTCTGTGCTTAAGGAAAGGAGATGACAGAGAAGGTTTTGTATACTTGAAGGTTAATAGTTTGTATATAAAATAAAGCAAAATATTTTGAAATTCTCAAAATGGGTTGACTAAAGCTACACGATTTGATGATCTAGAAAACAAAGTTGCCAATTTTTTTCAGTTTTGAAGGAACTATTGAGTAAGGTCCCCTGGGAAAACGCTTTTGAAGGTGCTGTGACCATCTCATAAGGGCACAGGAGCAAGCAATTCCAAAATGCTGGAAGTCAAGCAGAAAAAGCAGAAGTCTAGCTTGGCTGAGCAGAAATTTTTTTGGAGCTAAAGCAAAAAAGGAAAATGTACGCTCTGAGGATGCAACATCACGTGATGTGGGAGAAACACAGAGATGCCACTTGGCACTGCAGGGAGTAAATCTGTGTGGCTGAAGTGCAACTGGAGATGAAGCTGAGCAGAAATAAGTTGCAGGGGGAAAAAAATGATTTTTTTGACATACATTCTTGGGTGTCCTGGAAAGGGCCAGGAATTGGACTCAGTGATTCCAATGGGTCGCTTTCAACTCAGGATATTCTGTGATTCTGCAAATCTGTGAAAATATAGAAACAATTTAGGATATTATGGAAGAAAATCTCTTTTCTGATTTCCTTTTTTCCTTTATTTGCATAAACCTCAATTAAACTGGAACATTAAACTGGTTGCACCAGGAGTCCATTAAAGATTTAGTTACCTTCTGTGCTGAACGTTAAGAAGTTATTACTCACAAATCTATTTAAACAATTAAAAATAATTAAAATATATAAGGAAGATCATTGCACATCATGAGGTACTTTTCTAAGGAAAATCGGAGATTGTTAAAGATTCTCAAAGGTTTTAGTTCTGGGCTCAGTAATTCAGAGATGAGAGTCGGGTTTTGTAGATGTATCATTTGTTACCACCAGTTTGCCCCAGACAGAGAATGCTGCAGTACAGTGTCTGGACTCTTTTAATGTTTGGGTTTTTTTTTTTCCATGTTTTTCACACTTGAATCTTGAAACAAAAATAATAGCTAATCTCCAAAACTGACCTATGGTCCAAGGACAGCTGAGTTTTCCACTTGAATCACCTGAGAAATGAAAATAGTTTTTTTCTTCATTCTGATTATTTCAAGATCTCAGTTTTGCAAACTTCTGTAGCTGTTTCATTCTACAATGTTTTATAGTTATTATTTTTGTTGTTGCTGTTATTTAGGTGTTTCTAATTGAATTTTTATAGCTGAAGATGTTGGTATTCATTTCTTTGCTTAAGGCATTGCTGGGCAGACTTAGATATGGGAAACCGATAATATGTATTTAAGGCTGACCATACTCTCATGAGTTTTTACCAAGAGTTGCTAAGTTTTAGGAGAGTCTGATAAATCTGAATCAAAAATCAGAAATAAAAAAACTGTGAAATATAGATTCACAAATATTCACAAATTATGGTTCGAAAATATAAAATTTGTGAATCAAGAAAAGAAACTTTAAGAAAGAGAAACCTGTAGAGTCATTATCATTATTACTTGGACAAAATTCTATGCTCGTGTCTGGGACCTGTTATCTCACTATTCTTGTTTCTACCATATCAAAATTAGTGATGCAAACCTCTAGGCTGGTTTTGTCTTTGTATCCATGATTTCCACAAAATGGGGCCTTCCTCCAGGGAGAGTCACTGGGAGATCAAGACCATATCTTATAATTTTGACAAAGTGATTTCCTTTTTTTTTTCTATTGGGCTTTTAATTTTCATAAATAGCATCTCAAGATATTTTAAGCTAATATATTCAGCCTTCAGCTGGGTACTCTTACTGTTTTTGAACATCAAATGTAGTTTCATCTTTTTATTAGCCAACCCTATAGATAGGGTTTTATTTTAAACCTTTTCCCCTCCCTCAATCGGCTGATGAAGTTAACATTTCTTGCAAAATAACAATTAAAAAAAAACCCCACTCATGTTCACTTAGCTAGTCTTAACAAGATTATCCGCTTCATGCGGCCACTGAGAATATTATTTTTCTAAATATAGAAAAAATTCTTTCTGAACACACTGGCTCTGTTCACTGTGGTCTGAGACACTATAAATCGGGTAGAAACATGGAGAGGCAACTCCACTGTTTCTTGGTTTTTGTGGCGGTGATGCCTTGAGTGGTTACCTAGAAACAGAGACTAGACAGGAATAAGGGACTAAAGGTAGGTATTTATTTGAAAGGCCTTCAAAGGTACACCCTTGGGAGCCAGAGGCTACTTCCAGAATGGACCCCAGGATGGACGACGAGTCACAAGTACTTCACACTTTTATAGGTTTGGTTCATTTGCATATCAGCATAAATTCGCCAATTAAAACTTTAGCTAATGATGTAATTTCTTCAATTTCTCCACCTCTCTAGAGGCCGTAGTTGACACCTTTTGGGCCTAGGACAGTCTGAGTGTCCTTGCATAACAGGCTCGGAGAGGCTTTGTTATGTCTATCTGGCCTAAGAGAGCAGCTAATGAGCAACAAGAAACTTCAGAGTTACTCACGAGGCAATACAGGATTTGAAAAATATAAAAGTTAAAACCTAAGGCATCATTTCCCCCCTTTACTGGTTTGACAAGGCCTCTACCTTGTCGAGTCTCTATTCTAAATATCCACTAATAATGTGTGTCTAACAACAGTATGCATCTAACAATAGTATATAAACAAGAATTATAGTTACAGCTGCTATGAATAATTCTTTAATCCAGGGTCAGTTTGGTAACCCTGAAAACAGGGTGTGGAAGATGTAATCAGGATTCAGTGTGTTAAACAAATTTTGCTGATCTTTCAACTTTGGTTTACATGTCAACTGTTAGTTCTGTGTCCAAATGAATGTCTTTGGATATACTTTGGACTAGAATCATATGCAAGTTTTGGTTCCAAACCTGAGTCAGGGTTACCAACCGTGTAGATAGTAAGCACAGGAAAACAATCGTTTAAACTACATCATCTTCATTTGTATCAGTCTCTGTTTTCTCAGTTGTTTCAGGAGCAGAAGCCTTCTTAACTTTGGAATAGTGAATCCAGGGTCCTTTGCTGGCAACTTTGACTGCAAGGGAGGGAGGTCAGCAAAATCTGGAATGGTCCTCTCCACTTGGCATGTAGAGGGTCACTGTCTCACCACTTTATGTAGACCCAGTCTCCAGGCTGGAAAGGATGGGCAGGAGTGTCCAGTCCTATGGGTCTGGATAACACGATGTAATTCTGAAGCTTCTGCAAAGTGGAACCTAAAGCCATTAGATCCCTCTGCAAATCAAGTTCCCCCTTCGTGTGAATTTCACCTGGAACATGTGGAATCTGATACGGCCTGCCATACAATATTTCATAGGGACTGATGTGTCTCTCTGCCTCGTTTGTATGCGGATCCTCAGTAAAGCTATAGGCACGGCCTGAACCCACGTCATGGATGTCTCTTGACAAATTTTGCTAGTTTGTGCTTTAAGAGTTCCATTCATACACTCAACTTTACTGCTTACTTGGGGTCTGTAAGGGGTATGCATATCCCAAGCAATTCCCAAAATCCAACTAACTTCCTGAATCACATTTGCAACAAAATGCGGTCCATGTCTGATGACATACCCAAAGGAACCCCAAACCTTGGTATTACATGGTTCAGCAACACTTTCACCACCTCCTTGGCTGTGTTAGTGTGACAGGCGTAAGCTTCAGGCCATCACCTGAAGGTGTCAACTAATACCCATATTTACCTCTATCCCTCGTTGCGTGGTAATTCAGCGAAATCTATTTGCCAGTAATCTCCAGGAAGATCCCCTGCCTTTGTTTTTCCTAACACAACTCTTTTCCTCATATCAGGATTGTTCTTGCAGCATATTTCACATTTGCTCACTACTGATTGTACAATATCTGTCATTCTCTTTCCTATTACTACCTTTTTAAAATGTTTCAAAAGGTTTTCAACCCCAAAATGTGTGCTTTCATATTCTCTTTGAGCTAGTTTTTGAAGAATTAGAGGTGGGACTATAACCTGATTTGCAAGTGTGACAGCCCATCCATTTTCTGTGATCTCAGCCTTAAGAAACTTGTGGTCTGCCTGATCATATTTCGGGGTGAACCCTGACAAATCAATCTCCTTTTGTGGGATTACTTCAAGAATACCTTTTTCTGCAGACCCTCTTGCTGTTTCATCAGCAAAGCGATTTCCCACTTCTGGAGTGGTTTTTCCTTTCTGGTGACCCCTGCAATGCATGATGGCTACTTCTGTGGGTTTTCTGATCCTCTCCAAAAGGGCAAGGATTTTTTCAGCATGTTTGATTTGATTACCTTGAGCGTTCAATAGTCCTCTCTCCTTTCAGATGGCTCCATGGGTGTTGACAACACTAAGTGCATATTTAGAGTCCGTCCATATATTTACCTTTTTTCCTTCGCTGAAGTCCAGGGCCCTTGTCAGTGCAATCAGTTCAGCTCTCTGCAATGACGTATCTGCTGGCAGGGCCATCGTCTCTATCACCTTGTCCTGGGTTGTTACTACATAACTTGTTTTTCACTTACCCTTTCTCATGAAGCTGCTCCTGTCTGTAAACAGCTCCCAGTCTGGATTTTGTAAGGGCACGTCTTTCAGGTCTGGTCTGCTGGAATATACCTCCTCAATTGTTTGCAAACAGTCATGCTCAGGCACATCGTCAGTTAAGGTAGTAGAGGACAGAAACATGGCAGGGTTAACAACAGAGGTTGTTTTCAGGGTAACATTATCCTGTTCTAACAACAGTGACCGATATTTTAGCATTCGGTTGCCAGACAGCCAATGTCCTCCTTTCTGTTCCAGTACTACTGCTACTGCGTGTGGCACATACACTACAATGTGTTGTCCAAGAATGGGTTTCTGGGCCTCTTGAATCAGGATAACAGTGGCTGCCACGGCCTTCAAACACCCAGGCCACCCTTGGCTAACACTGTCTAGCTGTTTGCAAAAGTAGGCCACAGCTCTCCGTTGGTTCCTGAGGTGCTGTGCTAACATGCCCAATGCCACATTGAGTCTCTCATACGTAAAGAGTTCAAAAGGTTCAGTTAAGTCTGGTAAACCCAGTGCTGGAGCTGACATTAGAGAATGTTTCAGCTGTTTAAATGCAGCCCTTGTATTTTCAGTCCAAATTATAATGCCATTTTTGGCTTCTTTTATTGCTCTACAAAGGGGTTTTACTAATAGTCCATAATTTGCCATCCACAAATGACACCAAGCTACCATTCCCAGGAAAACTTTCATCTCTCTTACGGTGTGTGACTCTGGAAGGTGACAGATGTCTTCTTTTTGTTCCTTGCTGAGCTGTCGGCCTCCACGGAAGATCTCAAGTCCCAAGTAAACTACTGATTCCTTGGCAATCTGTGCCTTGTCTTTCGACACTCTGTATCCACTCTGTCCCAAAAAGTTTAACAAGCTTACAGTGAATTGGATGCAGTCATCTCTGGTCTTAGCTGCAATCAAGATGTCATCAACATATTGAAGAATAACCCCTCCCAGCTCTTGTAGCTACAATTCAGGGGTTCATTGAACACGGCAGAGTTTTCCATGCCATTCCATCGAACAGTGCTGCTAATATTACTATGCAACAGCAATCAAAATAGCACCTTTTTGTCTCTCGCATCATATAATAAGATGGTTTGAGCTGGAAGAACCTTACAGATCATCTTCCACCCTCCTACCATGGGCAGGGACACCTCCCTCTAGACCAGGTTGCTCCAAGACCCATCCAGCCTGGCTTTGAACACTTCCAGGGATGGGGCAACCATGGATCCTCTGGACAACTTCTACCGTGCCTTACCACCCTCACAGACAAGAATTTTTTCCTAGTATCTTATCCAAACCTGTGATTTGTCTGTGTGAAGCTTTTCCATCTTGTTCTGTCACTCCAGGTCCATGAACAAAGTACCTCTCCAGCTCTCTTCTATCTGTCTGTCTGTCTGTCTGTCTATCTATCCATCCATCTATCTATCTATCTATCTATCTATCTATCTATCTATCCATCTATCTATCTACCTATCTACCTATCTATCTATCTATGTCTGTCTGTCTGTCTGTCTGTCTGTCTGTCTCTTTATCCATCCTTTCCTATGTCTGTCTCATTTTGCAACCAACTTTTCCTTCGTAGATCATGAGAGGGCTCTCAAATTAATGTAAGATGAATATGCATGATAGAGATGTCAGTTCAGGGAGCTCAGTGGTGTAGTATGCATCCAGTGTTTTACAGCATGACTCATTGCAGAGGTGGTTTTTTGAGTACCTTTTTCACCTGTAGCTGTTTATTTGTTCCAGACATGCTGTGGAGTGAAGTGTAAGGTGCAGTGCCTTTTTGGAAAGATATGAAAGCACACTCTCCTGAGAAGTACAAACATTTACTGTCAGCCTCTGTCCTTTTGCCCAAAGGATATCACCTCACTTGTTCTCACTCTTTACCATGTGTGTACAACCTTTGGCAACTGAAGAACATATCAGTGAGAAAAAAAACCACAACCAACCCACTCTGTGACACTGAATCCCTGATACTCAGGAATCAGGCAATAGCAGCATTTCTCCTGCCACATTTGTGAATAGCTGTTGTTTGGATGAATAGCCTGGATATTTTGCCTTATGGGTAATGATATGGGTTAGCTGTTCTGAAATGTTCAGGCAGATTCCAACTATTCTTCCTTTTGAAAAAAAAGAATAATGGAAAAGAACAGCAAAGAAATACGGAATAAAGAGGTTTTCCTTCTCTTAGATATGTAATCAGCATACAGGGTGCAAAAAAAATTCCAATTACTGCATCCGCGATAACATTAGAAAGACTTGAATAATTAAATGATTATTATATACTGAGGTTTCGATGGGACTTGTAATTCACAAAACTTTTTTCAATTATTTAAATTCCTAAGGTGGAAAAAGCAAAAATTGAAAAGCAAATTGAAAATCCCATTAACCACTCCTGCTACCTTTGCACCTACACAGGCACATGACTGGATTCCTTTGCAACTGCAGATGTTTTGAGACAAAAGGACGTCTGTAGAGAGTGACTGCCAGAAAAACACTGTTGTCTGTTCATGTGAAATAGGCCAGGCAATTAGTAAAAAGCTCAGAGATCACTGTAAAAACTATCTAACCCTACAATTAATGTTTCCTTGACTGTTAATAGTCTGCCTGGGACCATGTCCTGCCGATATGTTTATTTGGTAGTTTTCTGCCTATTGGAATAGGTAGGTATGGCTGGAATATGTCTACTTAAGATGGATTTTTTTACATCTACTGAGATTTGCATTAATTTTTTTTAAAACAGTTCACCTCCTTTAGCAATATTAACACAAAATTTTCCATGAGAAAGTGAAAATAATTCTATTTATCGTACATGGGGAAAAAGGATTTTCAATTAACAACATTTACCAAAAAACATTGCTTTGGAAATTTGTTTGGAAATGAAAGTAATATATTATGGCCTTATGTATTCTAGCTATAGTTATGACTGAATCATGCAACTTCAAACACTGTAAATATTATGAACTTGACAAAAAGTTCATCAAAGTAAGTGAAAGTAATTCCAGTTGCTTTCATCACCTCCTGTGTCTGGCAGTAAAAAGCTTCAGAGTCAAGCCCAAGTATGCTACAACAATCAGTAATTATGCCATGATCTATGTAGCCTATTGTGACAAGATGCTTTTTCCACCATCTCGGGGTTTAGACTGAAATCTATAATGTCCTTTCAAAGAGCACTTCGAGATCATGGAAATCTGTAATACCACAGGAAAGAATCCAACAATGCTTCATTAACCAACATGAAACAGGATGATAGTACCGTAAAAGTGAAAATAATTCTATTTATAGTATTTTGAGAAATTGGATTTTCTATGAGCATATTTTACCAAGATAAGATCACTTTGGAAATTTGTTTAGAAATCAAAGTTATATATTCTGTAATGTATTTTAAATGAAATATATAATAAGATATTTAAATAGGTTGCTATATATTTTATTTTATAATAAGTAATATATATTATAGAGAGTCCTTTGCTGTACAGAAGTCACCCTTTGAAGCACATTTGTCCCCTGAGAATCTAAAAGACCAGAGACTTGTAAAGAAAGGGAGGGATAAACAGCAAAGCTGTTCAGCAAACATTCACTAACTTGCTGCACTGAAAGATCTTAGGAGCAGGAGAAAATTCCACTGGCACAAAATTCCACTGGCATATTGGCTCAAAAATTAAAGGGCCTATTTCTTTTCTCAGGAATCCTTGGGAACACTTCCACTGACTTTGGTGGAAGAACAGCTAATGGGAGACTGTTATGGAAAGAAGAAAATCAGATTCCAGGCTCATCAACCTGACAAGTGTTCATCGCCACTTATTGTTAAAATATACAAAAGAGAAACAGCTCTTTTAAAAATAGTAAAATGAGCTCCTGAAAGCACCTAAAGTCTCTTACCAAAGTTTATCTAAAACCTTCATACAGAAGAAAAACAATCATCTATTTAGCAGTTTTACAAAAATGATATCTTGGATGATTGACTTTTATGATGACTTGAGTTTGCTTCTTTCACTTCTAAGACTAATTACATTTTAGACAGGGATATTGATTAGATAATGCCACACAACCACCAGTTCTTAATGATGCAAAACGTGAGCCTCAGAACTAAATTGTGTTTTCAAAAATCACTGTGCCCACAGGGCCTCTATATCCCTGCCCTGTCAGTCCCGTCTTTTGCAGCTTGAGGCAAGCAATAGTGATGCTTTGTTATTTTAATATGGAGGAAACAAGGAATAGAAAAACAGAGGGACTATTCCTGCTGAATTTAAAAGAAGAGATTGTAAAGGTATTTTGAAGAAAAAAGGTAGAAATAAGTATTAATGAAAAAAAAAGAAGCGAAACGATGACATTTTGATTAACTATTTAGGGTTGTTATAGTCTCATTTCTACCTTCTCACCTGCTCAGCAGAGATGGGAATTTTTTTTCCCCCATACCTCTCTCACAACTTCAAATGTGTAATAATTCTTTGTTTCACCACATGTTAAACAACTTAATGAGGATTGAAATAACATTCAGAGCTTAGCATATTACATGTGCTTAAAGGGCCTAGGGTAATAAAAAAGCTGGGCTTGGGCTAGGGCCAGAAAAAGCACTTGCAGCTAGGTTTAATTATTAAAAGTTTGAGAGACTGGCTGTTCTCCAGTTCTTTCATTCAACGTGGGTTTATTTCCTTCTGGATGTTTTTAATTCAGTGTGTTTTGCGGAAACATAATAGTCATTGGAGTGGCTTTGTGCATGCTAAGAAGGAGCTACCAATTGACAGAGAATCCTACAATGGCTTGGGCTGGGAGAGACTTTAAAGCCCATCTCGTTCCACCGCCTGCCGTGGGAAGGGACACTTTCCACTAGACCAGGTTGCTCCAAACCCAGTCCAACCTGGCCTTGGACACTTCCAGGGATGGGGCAGCCACAGCCTCCCTGGCCAACCTGTGTCAGGGCCTCACCACCCTCATGGGGAAGAATTTCTTCCTAATAACCCATCTATCTCTGCCCTCGCTCAGTTTAAAGCCATTACATTAAAGCCATTGAAGCCAGCGTTAACAAAACCATGGTTCTTCAATTTGAAAAGCAAAACTGCAAAAAGGTCTGCCTTTTAGGGAAAATGTGGTGGTGATCTACCTCAGAAATCAGAATACCTTCTAGAAATGATGAGGGTAAGGGGAGTTGAACTCACTCGGAATAAATGTGTTCTTTTCTCTTTTTCTCCTGTTCAGAACTATTTCTTTTGTCTTCAAAGTGAGCAGTTGTAATAGTCCACATCATCTTGCTTTGAAATGAGAAGTAAAAGAGCCTTGCTCTAAGGGAAAATGACACCAAAATTGAGCTCTGCTTCTCAATAGCATATTTTTTTAGTGACTGATATTTTTTTTTTACCACCATCACTTGTTCATGTAGAGAAGATTGATTCACAAAACAGAAAATAAAATTATAGAACTGGAGTTATAGCTTGGCAAAATACATGACCAAATTTATTACAGTTTAACAGCATGTCTTTGTTTCCTTTATGAAGCATTATAGAGTCCAGAAAGTAAAGGTGAATATATTTCCAAATCATAACTAATTCCATAATTGGAGAAGCAATGATTTTTATCTCATATCTGCCTTAGTCATATTAATTATTAATTAAATGCTAATTAATTAATGAAAAAAAAAATCTTTCAGCAAAGAAAAAATATCTCATGAATAAATCTATCACCTGAAACCAAACCTTAGTAGAAAACAATTTACAAAAAATCCATTTCCTAAAAATGACTACATGGGTTGCTCAGCCAGTCCATTAGAAGAAAGGAATGCCAAATCTGTTGAAATGAAAGGGATCCATTTTTGGTTTGATAAATAGTTTGACTCATGCTGCAAATATGAAAGAACATCTGAAAAATTTTTTATATATAAGATGACAGTTTTAGTTAATGTAGCTTGGAAACTTGCCTGAAGAAGAATATACACAAGACAATGCTATGTGTACACATGTTGTAAAATATACAGATACACAATTTTAAATTAATTCCTTCTTCATTTATTTTAAGTACTAGTAGAAAGAAAAAAAAGAAGAAAAATACCATAGCAAGGATATTGTATGCATCTCTCCATGGCATAATATAGAGATCCCAGACCTCACATAAAATAACAGAAACTGTGCAGATGAGAAGTACAGGGATAATTTGTAGGCCAGAAACAGTTTAATCTCTTCTGCAAGACACCGCTCAAAGCACTAGTTAGTCTTGGTTAACTACACTGTGCTCAGAACTGTGTTGATAGAGCCGTACTCTTCCCAGCTCTGGAGCTAACTCCAAAGATCTAGGGTAGGTGTTTCTGCCTTGCAAGACACAAATCTTTACATCAGACGTTGTCAGCCACTTCTCCTTGTGGCACAGCCCGGGTATGTGACCTTGCAAGGCAGACCGTGCTCTCTGAGAGTGCCCACCAGCACAGCCCAGGGACATCAGCAAAACAGATAATGACCTTGCTTTCAGGACAAATCTAATCCTCAAACAGCTTCTGGTCAGAAGTGAATTTTTCCACATGTACCAGTCCTCAGTGAATTTTTCTCGTAGGAGTCCATTCAAACTCTTTTTAGGTTAAAGCAAGGTTTTTAACATAATAATTATCCTGGTTTAATTTGTTGCTTTCTGTTTGCCTTGTGAAAGTGAGAAATTTTTCTTCATTCATCTTGTTCTTTCTATCATTCGTATTTGTATAAATTTCTGTCTGTAATAACATTAAATAAATTTAATTTTTCAAATAACAAATGCAAAGAGAGATCAGATAATAGAAACTGTATCATTGCCTTAGCAAATTATCAGGCTTTTCAGAAATGTCTACTTTAGGGCCACTTAAGACTTACGAAAAAAATGTAGGCTCCATGATTCTCAGAAACAAAAAAAAATATGTTGGTAGTATATTAAATAATAATGTATACATTAGTTTAGAATTGAAGGTTAGCCATACATGAGAAAAGAAAGGAAGAAAACACAACCAATTTCTTCTAGACTGTGTCAGGAAAATCTAGAAAAAATGCATTTAGTAATAAATGAAGCATTTCATGACAGAATACTTGTCCCAGTGTTCTGTTTCATAGTTGAGAAACACAGAAATTAAAAAGAATATATTAGAATGTATTACTTGCTGTTACAAAGATGTGATGAAGTGTAAGTAGCAGTTGAAATATAAACCTCTGGGATGCAGGCTACCAGAGCCCTTTTTTTCTTCTGCATATTCTAGTCTGAATCCTCTTGTTTTTCTAGCTTTACTTTTCACATCATGATTTTTGTCTAGACTGCCTGCTTCCAAGCATATTTTCCTGTGGTTTCCCACTTCCATCACATGCTTCTCTGTTATCCTGTGTCATTGTTACTAACAAGTCTTCAGATTTTTTCATTTTCCCTGTTGCTGCTTTGCCATCAGTCTGCTCCTGCCATTTATTTTGTATTGCTTCCTCAACCTGTTGTGAATTTTTTTTTGCTCATGTCCATACACCTTCCCAGATAAAGACATCTGTTTAAGTGGATGTGAAAGGCAGAGAGGGGATTGCTCAGCTCCTCTGAGCACTCCAACTCTGCAGAGAATGGAAGAGTTTTTCCTGTGGTTTCCATTCAGAAGTTTCCTGTACATAGCACAGTAGATACCAAATCACTTCTATTCTCTCCTGAAAAGGAACAAGCCAGAGAACAGATCTCACTGCTGACACCACACAAGAGAACAGAATGACAGATATTGTGAGAGAAAATAATCCTCAGTGTAAGAGGATCTCACTTTCATTCAAAATAACAGGATACTGGGCCATTTCCTTGAAAACCCATTTTAACTCAAATCTGTAAACACGTGTTCCTGTGCCACAATGGGAGACATTCATTCTGATCCTCTGAGGACATCGAAATGTATTATTGGTGTTTTAATGCCGTACGTGTCACAAAAGGTTAGCTTTTCATTTCTTATTGTCCTCCATACTATGTCATGGTTCATCACAGAACGTGCTGTCAATAGGCATAGTAACAAAAGACAAGCTGATGTGGTATGACGGGACGGGCAGAGGTCACTTTGATACTACATGATGTAGCTTTCCAGAAATGTGCCAGAAATGCTATAGTCTTAATAATTTTTAAGCTTTCTGCTGTCATATAATTTTATGTAGCTGAGCCACCTCTTCATCCCCATCTCTCTGTGATATGCTCAGTACTGTTTTTCTCTGTTCTCCTGAGGTGTATCAGGCATTTAGACCTTTTCATTTATAGAGAAAAAGGTGCAAAAGCCCCTCTAGTCATTTGAGAGCCCCCGTGAGAGTCTTTTAATGCTGTATACAGCAAAAGTATCAGAAAACACCTTATTTCGAAAGTGTTTTGTATGGCTTCTTGCAAATATATGAAGAATTTGCATTATTCATATCTGTTGATTTCCAGAGTATTTATTTCCATCATCTACCCAGTATTAGGATCTGGCTATAGGCATTTGGATCATGGCATAATATTTTTTAAAGATGAGTGTGACTAATTCCTTCATTTTCTTATTACATTGCAGTCCATTATTCAGTGTATCATGTGCTCTGTACCTACCGTACCTACATAAAATGGGGAGAAGTTATCTGTTTGTGACAGCTGAGCATATGTGGATTTAGTGAGTTATAAACTCTAAAATAAGAAGTCAGGTTTCTTTAAAGGGGGAATAACTGTTAGGCAGTGGTTCAATCATGCATTTAAATTCAATGGAATTCTGGATTACTTTTTTGCTCAGTGGAAATGGGCATTAGCTGGCTAGACACTTTCAAATGTTTCTTTTTATCCATATTAGTTACTGTTCTCTAGTAATGCTGCTGGAGAGGTATTCAAGAAAAAAAAATGGTAAATAAAATCAAAGACTCAGAGAGGCAACCAAGGAGAAAAATCTGTTTACAGCTGTGTGGTCATTGCAAGAATGAGTTAATTCTGGGCTAGTTTTTCTCTTTCTAGTTACAATCTATGTCAAGTGAATAGATGAATTTTTCCCATTTTCACTTCTCATTACAGGGTTTGTCATGAAAAGTGAGTTATCACAGGATTTTATTGCCTGATATATTTGGTGAATTATGGCTGTGCAGAGGACATTTAACCTCTTTCAATAGTGTGTGACTTGTTTGACTGACTGTTCCTCGGATGCAAGGGGATACACAGGAATTCAGAGCATTATTTCCTTGCATACAAAATCAAAGATGACTCTTTTCAGTGACGCAAAGAACAAAGATCATGTTTAAGTGCACATTGCAATCAGACAATGCGATCCCTGAGCAGTTATCTTGAAAAATTAGAGAAAAAACTAATGCTGCAAGTCATGATTGCAGAAGTCTTTAGCACAGTTAAAACATTTGGCCTGTAAAAGCATTTGCTTTCACTTTGCCTGAATTCTGAACTCCAGGGTGATGCTTCTCTACAAAAAATTTGGTCCTCGCATTGAAAATGTTAACAGGTAAAGGGACTATTATTCCTTGAGAGAAGCACTGTCATTTGACAGTTTTCACGTGATGTCATATGTCACAAGGGCCGTCACCTTCTTCTTTTCTTCCATTACCAGGATACTTCCCAGAACATTATCCAATTACAGTAATTAGGAAGAGCAACAGAAGAAAAGACATAGAACATTTTAATAGTCTGTATATTTTGGCTTTCCCCTATCACTCATCTGCATCTAGGCCCATATATTTGATAAGTGAGAAGTGGGGAAGAGAGGGTTGATTTTACTTCATAAATGCTCAAGGAACACACATTTCCTCACATCACACATTACAGATATTGCCAGATTACCAGATAATATCTTCTCATGGTACTGCCACAATTGACAATAATGGCCTTTACGTTAAAGATCTTAATTTAATATAAGTTATAAATTATATTAAATTACGTTTTGCTAATAACTAAGTTGGTGGACAGAATGGCAGAATGTTGTCCCAGTAAAAATGACTACAGTCTGAAATTGCACAGTCACAGAAGGGCAATGGAAGCACACTAGATCAGTCAGTGCTGATAGAGGAGATCACAGCCTTGGCTCCTCAGTAAACCCACATCTGGAACTTTGTTTTTGATGAGGAATCTGCCATTGCTTGGAGGATGGTAAGATCACCTTTAGCTGGCTTTGCACGTCTACATTAGAAATGTCCAGAACCTCCTTGTCCGAGGATCTGCAAGCTGCTACAAAAACACAAAACACACACGTGTGGAATACAGGTGAATATATCTATAGATACATGCATATGTGCACATATAAAATTTAATTTTAGTTGATAGATACAGTTGAGGCCATGCTGTAATGTAATGCCATGGAATGAACAGGGCATTTCAGTGCTGGAAGAATGAACTTTCACAGTGAGGGATGAAGAACACAACTATATCAAGAAAAAAAAGGTGCTGTGATCTGCTCACTGCCTCCAAGGAAAAATGCCGTGGTTCAGGGAAATATGTTCCTTTCAATCAAGACTGGCTTTATTTCCAGGATTGACACATGCTCACCACCAGCAGAAGTGAGTTATTGTGCTGAAGAAACCTTGCAGGCACTAGAAAGATGTTGCCTTTGGGACATGTGGAAAACAAGAAGGAATATTTTGTTAAAGAGTTGCAGATCCTTTGAAGAGCTACCATCAGATGAGTATGTTACCTTCACACAAATCTTTGCTGTTTTTTACTGGAGACAGTAAACTCAGTGGCTAGCCTGTCTGAGGCTGCTCATGAGAGCAGTCCTGTTGGCTTTGCAGGACTAAGTTCTGTTTTACTGAATAAAAGTCACAGAACTGAGGTTTGTAAATTGTGGTCAAACAGTTTCATTAACACGGTTGTTCCAAAGAGAACCACCAGTAATTAGTCATGTATCCATACCCAAGAAAGCACACCATAATTTCTTTAATCAATCCCAAACCAGGGAATAGCACAGGCAGAAAATTTAATGTGTTTTAATCAAAGGCCACAATCTTCCAAATCTAATGCTATAAGGATGCTATCAGTCACCAACAGTACTGCCTGCCAATTGTGCACTGTGTTGAGGTACAAACAAATCATGTGTAAAATCTGCTAACATATTTATCATGGAATGAGGTCTAAGGACAGATTTATGTGTAGCCAAAATGTTATTCCTTGCAATACAATCCATTAGCTGTGCATAAACATGTTCAAGCAATTTAGACAGTGTGCGTCACAGTGGAAGAGACCATAGCACTGCCCCAGGGTAATGGTTCAGAGGCTGTTGTCACTCTGAGCTTCATGTCCAGATGTAAACTGACTATTCATAATAACAAATTAATCATCGGAAAGCTAAAGGAAGGGGGGGATGGCAGTCAAAGTTGTTGTCATGTTCTGAAATCCAAGTACGTCAGTTCTGACCAGCCTTAAACAGCACTGCTGGTTAGTGAAAAACATGTAGAAAAGAAAGTGGGAGAAAGAAGATAAATTTATTTTGCTTTGTTTCGTAGTGGAACATTGTAACTCTTATTCCATAACAGGCATCTAGTCCTGCTGAAGTTCTTGGAAGCACACCAGTGGGTTGGCACTCACTAACTTGAACTTGGAATATATTATTAACATCGCTGAAGAATCAGGGTAGTACACACTGGGCATCCAAAGCGATAAGATCTAAACACAGTATTAGCAATGGAATTGTAATTTTATTTATAGTTTTATTTGTGGTAACTATTTAAACAGGTAAAATTCTTCTCAAAATTAATTTTTGAGGGATCAAAAGGGTGTGCATTCTCTTGACTCAAAGCAGTGTATATACTTTGAAATCATCTAAGATCCTTTTGAGACCACATACATGAGAAGGTTTTAGAAAGATCCATTGGTCAGATTGCGGTATTTTTAAAACATTAAGTCCGTTGTCTTTGTGGTAAAAAGCTTCTTAATACAGCTCTAAATTGCCAAAATCGTAATCCTTTTATGTGAATACTTCTGGATTCTACTTTTGATTCTGATGAACCACACATTTAGGAGTGGATCTTTGCCAGGATCACAAGGAATAGCTAAATACCACCTGTAAAAAAGTCCATGTACTGTCTACAGAAAACATGTCCCGGGGATAATTTTCATCAACGTTCTTAGACTGTAGGAGGAGAAGTGTGTATGTGTGAAGCTGTGGTAAATTGCGTTTCCTATTACATAGCTGACTGACTGCTGTCTCTCAGTGAATGTAAATTAGGCTGCAAAAATTAAAAATCAGGAATATTTTCTGAAAGATTAAGTGCAATTCTGAATGACTGCTCATGACTGATTCACTAGGAGTGATCAGGGAGAAATACTAGCTTATTTTGTACTGTTGGGTCTTCATCGAGGACCAGATTTAAGATTCCTTGGATTCAATAAAAAAAGTTCCTTCTTCCACTTCATCAGGTATTTTACTGCAGTTTGTTTTAGACACCTGGAATTATATATCCCCCATCAACAGGAGTTTCAGCATCTCAACAAAGGCTCTCAAGCTCTAGGCTTTACTTCTTTCTTGTCTATTGTCCTGGCAAAGAAACATTTTGATTTGATTCTGATCCCAAAACAGCTAACTGGAGCATGTTTATTTTCACAAGCACCAATACAAGATTTGTAGACGTTCTTCAGGAATGCTGGCAGTTCATAGGCCAATAAAATGGAATTACACTGAAGCTGATCACTAAGCAGCCATGTTGTAACCAAGTCATTTAAGTCAGTTTTATAGGAAGGATTTAAAACAGAAAAATGATGTAGTATATTGTGGAAGCTGCTCAAATCCCAAACTTTGATGAATCCTGGTTGGTATATTGGCAATGCAAAGTAAAAAAGTAATAACTTTTCCCCCACTTCTTGGACAACTGTATGCCAGACTGTAATGTTTATTGATCACCATTCTTTATCACTTCCCATTGACCATTTATGTCCCTAGTTATGCATAAGGACTATTGATTCGGTAGTAATTACCCTCTAATGTAGGTCAGCTAAGGTCACCAGCACCAACTTGCCCTTCTTGATTTTTGTTAATTTAGTTTATTGGGATTTTGTTTTTCTCATTTTCAGTTTTGGAATTGATTTCCTTTTTTGTGCCTTTTTACATGCCATGCAATATTTAAGTTGTTTACAAGCCGTGAAGAAACTTCAGCTTTATAAGTTCTCTCAGGAATATCTATTTCCGCTGATCTTCAAGAGTGCAATATACATTTCTCTGGGTAAAGTCTAAAGTGGAAAAGAAAAAGAAAGAAAAATAGTGTAAAAAATTCAACAAACTCAGAAAGATTGTTTTTATATTTTCTTCCCTTTGGGACAACCGACAGACTGTAACTCAGATTACACCTGCTCTTATAAAACAACACATAACTAATTCACCTTCTTGAAGAACTGTGAGTAGAGTGAGATTGTGTTTGAGGACGTGGATCAGAACTTTAATTCTGGTCTTATAGTCACAAGAGCTGAGCCAGCATAGGATGCGGGAGTTTTAATTTACTACTGAAGTGTGGGTCCACAATAAATTACTGCACTCTGCAAGCAAATAATTAGAGATAAAGTAAAGAGATGGGGATATTTTTTGTTACACTTGTCTGCTATGTCTGAAATTGAATCTTGAGTACTTCCAGGGAGAGGTCATATGTTCCAACTCACTTTCACAGAACCAAACACGCAAGGGATCTGATCCTCACTGAGTTTGTCTTTGACATGACACAGCCACAGAAGTTATGCTAAGCAGTAATAGAGTTTATTCAACCACTGAATTGCAACAAAAGTGGGTGACATACAGAAGACAATTTTGGAGACAAGAAACTTAATCAGAGAGTATTTTGCTTTTTATAGACTTCTGTGTTTAAGTCAGTTTTCATAACCACTCATACAAAGGATATTTGCATTTCATGTCGTAGAGATATCTGAAAGATAACTAAAACTGCCTGAATTTCCCCAAACTTTTTTTCTTCACATAAAATAAAAAAAAAGTGTTCTCTGGATTGTCTTTTATCTAACTCTATGCTATGAATACATTTACATATTCCACAGAAAATGGTTTCTAGTTGTTTCCTTCTCCAGGAGGTTCAGAATAGTATTACTGGTGGCTTAAAGAGTGACTAAGGAGTTGGGGCATGTTTGTAGGAACACTGAATCCATCTCTGTGAGCTAAGATCATTGTAGCAGATATCTGACTGACACATAGTAAAGACTTAAGGGCATAACTTTGTCAGTAAGGATATTTTGTGCCACAAGTGCCACAAATGATGCAAACTCAAAAAAAAAAAATTTGCAGTAAATATGTTGAAACATGTTAGTCTCTTGAGTCTTTGCTAAGTATAAAACAGGTTTCATAAAGTGTTTCGTTGATTTCAGGCTGTACAGATTTCAGAACTACTGGCCGTAGTGCTTTGTCTTTGGAAGTCTGGAATTCCCTGTAGCTGTTGTTCACATTGACCTTTGCATTGGCTCATTGTCCATACTTGTCATGGGTCAAGCGGACAAAAGCTGCTTTCCTCTTGTCAGTCAAACTGAGTCCTTTCTAATTTGTCTTTGAAGACCATGTCATGCCTTTTGTGAATCTTTTGGACGCGAGAAATCATACGAGGATGTGTTTCTTGAGGAAGGCCAAAGTGTCATATTCTCTTTTATAAAAGCTGTGAAAATCCTTTCAAGAATTTGTTCCTGCTACTATGTACAAAATAAAGAAAAAAAAAAATCGAGGTGCTTTAGATATTCATATTGGCCAGTTATCCTAGTTCTAAGATTAAACTCTGCCTTTTGAGTTGCCTGTCTTAAGAAAGTTTTGCCGTGAAACAGCTATGCATGAGCACCCACTTTCCTGATCCCCTGGGAGGATAGCCATAGAGTCAGACACGGACAGACAGTTCCAGCAGCTGAAAAACAACCAAACTCCTTTTGGAAGAGCACATTAACTTGAAACTTTGCCCACAGCTACATGTTTCCTGGACCAGAACTGATGTTAGTCTACTGCAAAGAAAGAACAGAATTAGTGCATGGCTCTTTTCATTAGCTATCTGAATATGCCTTGTCTGCTGTTACGTAACTGCCTCCTGTGAAAACTAAACATGCCTGTGGGATATTTTGCAGAAAATAAAATGATTCCTGGTGTTAAATACATGGGCCAGAGGTAATACATTGTTCAGTGTGGTGTGGTAGAATCAGGCTTTTCCATTCTATCCAACAGTCAGTTGCTGCACTTACATTTAGTTTCAGGACTTGATGAGCTCTAATTAAAGTGGTTAACCCTCAGAAAAAAAAAAAGGAAAGCAAAAACTTTAGAAATGTAGGCTACAAAATGTAGGAAGGGGTCATAAATTGATAAACACATTAAGAAAGCTACTTAAGAAAAGAAAATATCTTATGTAAAATAAAACAGATTTTAATACACTGAAAATACCCTCCAGTTATTTTGCTTATATATGATGCCAGCTGATTTCCTGGCTGCAGAAATTTTTGAAAGGAGCTGAGTATCACCCAATAGGACTGATGTCAGCAGATAGCAACTTCTCTTAGGATTGAGGGAGAGTTACAAAGTAGAATGTGTCTCAGGTCTCTAAGCAGTTTTGAAAAAGGCCAGATGGCCCGTTCTTTGGGCCCTTGAAAAATGCATTTTCACTGCTTTATCTTACAGTATCTTAAATCATCTTATAGTGCTCTCATATCAGAAGCAATATTAAAACACCAGAGCTGGAAATCATGCCACTACACTTAAGAAGGTTAAAAATAAGTTTCTAAGCAAATTTTTTGTTTGAAAATCCTTTCTGTGATCAATAGAGATGAACACTTTCAGAGAGCAACCCAGCAATTCCAAAAGTAGAGATTCTAAAAGTAGAGACAGGTGGTTCACACAGCCCTGGTGTATCTACCTCTTCTCTGAGTGTAAAAGGAGGCTAGAGAAGGAGTCAAGACTTGGTTCTGAACTTGCAGGTGGACAGACTTAAGAGATATCATTCAATTTGCAAGGTATTCTTAAAATATTCTTGCTTATGACCCTGAACTTATTCAGCCACCTTTTGCACAGTCTCTTACTGCAGGTATGAAATGGAGCTTTGTTCCTTTTAGGATTTTTTATCAGATTACCCTGGTCACACATCCAAAGATATAGATTTTTGTTTAGTAAATATATCAATGCAGACTGAACTATAAGTTTCATATAGTTAAGTACTAAAGAGTGTGAAAAATCCCATGTGGCCAAAACTGCCATTGATTTGCAAGCAATTTAAAAAGAATCATAGAGACATAGAATAGTTTGGGTTGGAAGGGACCTTAAAAACAACCTTATTCCACCCCCAGCCATGGGCAGGGACACCTTCCACTATCCCAGGTTGCTCCAAGCCCCATCCAACCTGGCCTTAAACACTTCCAGGGATGGGGCAGCCACAGCTTCTCTGGGCAGCTTGTGCCAGGGCCTCACCACCTTCACAGGGGAGAATTTCTTTCTTATTGTTTAAACCTATTCCCTCTGATTTTAAAGCCACTACACCTTGTCCAAAATGAAGCACCAGACCCTATTTTGGGTCCACTAAATTCTGCTGAGCTAAAAGGCAGATTGCATTTTGCCTGGTCTATCTCTACTTGCATTTACTGATGGAAAAAGGTCACCCAGAGGACTTTCACCTCATCAGCTCATTCAGCAATATTAAGTGAACTTTGTTTTATGTTCAGACAGTTTAGCAATGATGCCTTTTATATGACTAATTTATGTCAAACATGTCAAGATTGTTTTTTCAGAAGTACTGCATCCAGTATGGCATCAGTTAGCTGCCATTCAACACACAGCTGCATACCTAAACAAGCAAAACATCAAACATATATATTTTCTGCTTACAAAATATGCTAGAAGTAAAGATATGGCAGAATTTCAATAGACAAAGTAGATTTTCTTGAGAACTTACTGTAATTTACTGTCTTTGAGCACCCTTTTTTTGAATTTTCTTTTATAGTGCAATAACATATAACTTAATTTTTTTTTTGCCCTAGTCAGATAGGAAGAAGACAAAACCCAGTGAGAATTTTTAATGTATCAGGAAGAGAACGTGTGCCGGCTTATAAGATAGCTGTTCTATGGCATTAACAATGTTGTTGTCATTGTTATGGAATTCAGTGTTGTATCCAAATGAGAAGTTATTACTAAGATGTAAATGATTTCACTTGGACTGTGGCCATGTTTTTTTAGCCATAGTTAATATTTGTAAGAATGTCAAAGTGATCTAAATGCTTCAGCACCACTTTTAAAAAACTGTCATCCAGCAAGATTCAGACTCACAGCTAAAAGAGTTTTTCAAAGAATAGTAGGTATTTAAAAAAGCCTAGAAATATATATGTAAGCTTAAAGATTTGTTTTTTAACAAATGCTCGTGTTAGGTGGTTGATCCATGTTGAGACACTTCTCATCCACCATGTGGGGATCATTTCTATAACACCTACAGAATGTGCACAGGAGACGAAGAGAAGGAAATTTTAGCTCTTCTCATGCCTTCACAGGACACTGAAGGACCTGATTGTCAGTGCAGTCCTAGATACCAAAACATGTGATGAAACCATGTTTTGAAACAAGGCCTGTGGAATATCAGGTCAGTTTGTAGTGCAATACCTCGGAGACATCCCTAGTGTTTGAAGTACCACATCATTCTCCGGTAGCATCTGCTCTTCTGTCTGCCTCTATATTGAACACAGCTCAGGTAACTCCAGCACTGGCTTCAAGTTATGCCTTTCATACTTCTCCCTTTAAGTCAATGCATTCAATAAATTTAACATTAAGAGAAAATACCTCACTTCAAAATTGAATAAAATATTTCTCTTCAGTTTGGCTTTGGCTGTTACAGTATTGAAGAGAAGACAAGAATGTAGATTATGTATTACCTGCTGTCACGACTCCCTGAGACTGGAAATGTTTCAGACGCAAAAGGATTAAAATAGGGCAGATGTTATCATGTGTTTGTGAGTCATGATAGGTGTTATTGATCCTGTTTACCTACCTTAGATTCAGTCTCTAAATTAGGAACCCCATATTCTGAAACTGGCAATTTTTCTTCTTAAAGAGTGTGTCAAGGAAAAGGAAACGTTTTGGGGGAGAATTGCAATTCCCTTTGAAGCAGCTTCCATATCATATAAAACTTTTGCATTAATTTGCAATAGAAGCAAGAGTTACTACCACAGCCACAAAAATATAAGAAATTAAAAAATTTCCACATATTTTACCTTCACTCATGGGCAGTTTTTTCTAAATCTAATGAAAGGTCAGTCTTGTTTGCTTTATTACTTTGCTTCTGTTTTTTTTTTTTTCCTGAAATTATATCAGTGTAGTCAAAGTGTTGAGAAAACATTGCTTTTTAAATTCTGGAAATTGTTTTCCAGTAGGAGAAAGGGAGACTAGTCCTGGGATATTTTGTCCCAGTTCTTTACTTGGCTTTGAAGATATTGTATTTATTCTGTATATTTCTTTGGAAATTCAAGTGGAGCAAAGAGGTATTTAAAGCTAGTATCTATAGACTGAATATTTGGCCAAGAAACATATTGATATAAAATACAACAAAACTCAAAACCCAGACACAGTATTTTACAGGTCCTATAGTTTCAGTTCTAGGGATTTCAATCTAGCTCTTTCAGCAAGAACATTTGAAGAAAACGCAAACTAACAAATTTATTATGATCCCTTAAGCCCAAAGTTTGATTAGAAATACTATTATCTCTCATCCCTTCCCTGTTCCTGGGAAACATGACCAGAGAAAAGAAAAACAGGGTAAAAAGAGCCAATGAGAGACACTGAAAAGTTTTAGGAGAAAACAAAAAAACCCAAATAACAAACAAACAAAAAGAAAGCCACAAAAAAAAGAAAAAAAGAAAAAAAACCCAAACAAAAACCAAAAACCAAAACCCCCACCTCAAAACCAAAAAACAAAAACCCCATAAAAAACAAAAACAAAAACAAAAAGACAAAAAAAAAGACAAAATATTTTTCAGTTTGAAGTTGTACAGAACGTTTGACGGTAAAGGAAGTACAGACTTTTAGCCTTGTTGGAGGAGACTGATCAGGCCACATCTCCCATCATGACATCTACTAAGAAATAATAGAAATTTCTTTTCAGTCTCTATAACATAAAGCAAGTAGAGCTTGCTTATTCCTTTCCCAGAGAGCAAAAAAGATTCGTATGGGGAATAGGATGGAAATGAGTTTCAGACTAACCTATATCTCCACTTCTCAGTGTAGGGAGCTTGGGTTGCTCAGTGTGTATGCAAGAAGGGTAAAGCAATTTAATATTGCTGTAGATGACCAGCAAATTACAACCCCTGAAAGCAAGGAAGAAACAGAAAAAACGTTATGATTTAGATGTGTAATGATACTTCTGCAGGCTACTGCTGTCTAAATGCTACTCATACATCAACTCTTGCTCTTGGCTGTATGAGAAGTCAAAACAAGAAGATACTAAAAGCTGAATTCATGGGGAGAAATCCTCACCCCACTGAAGTCAGTGAAAAGATTCCCACTGTCTTAAAGTGAACCCATCTTACACACCTGGCGTTTGCACAGTGTGACGGGAAATTCCTGTTCCAAATATTGAATGGGCTTAAAGTAGCACAGACAGCCTGGTAAAACAAGGCTATACCTCATTCATAAAAATTACAACTTTGTGGTTATGTGATGCTCTTCAGGATTTTAATTTTTTTTTCTTGTGTGGTTTTCTCACTTATTAAAAAATTAAAAAATATTTAGAGCAGTGTTAGAATGAGGTCAGGCTCAGAAAGTAATTTATTATGAATATCATTATTAAATTTCCACTGCTTCAAATGAATTTTTTCAGATTAATAAATCCGCTAAGATATAAAATTATCTGATTTATAACTATGCATTAGTAGATCTGAAATGTCAGTTATTATCTGTTTAATACTTTGATTGTTATATAATTGTATGCAGCTTCTAGAATAGGTTCAAAAGGAAGAGAAGTAAGAATTTTCTAGCTACTATTTCAATTAAGTTTCCAGACCAGGAAGTAACACTCAGAGTTAAATTTTCTGTGATTAACATAATCTGAAATAAGATACCATAGTGTTAGTAACTGGCATTGTAAATAGTTTCATTGTTTAATGGGAATCCAGGAACTGGGTACTCCAGAAATAATTTACAGTATACTAACTTTGTTTCAGCAATGTTCTTAGTCATTGTGGTGCATACTCTGCTAATAAATAAACTGAAAACTGTGTATTGCCCATAAAAGAGCACAAAGATAATACTCTTACATGTTGTACGTTAGGTAAAAATACTTCGTGAGTAAGAACAATATCTTGACCGGACTCTGAGCAGTGAGAAAAAAATCACTGGCAACTTTTTTTGTAAGTGATGAATTGCAGGGTTAGTAATTACTGAAGATGTAGGCCTCCTTATACAGCACTAAAGTCAGGAACATGTCTCTTACTCCTAGAGATAGTTTGACACTGAGAATTAGCAGAAAAAAAGCTCTGCCATGCTAGTTTATTCATAATTTACAAAATTTGGCAACTGACTTTACTGGAACCCTGAATTTATGCCATTCTTGACACAATGTCTTATTTTAGACCTCATTTCCTTTGGTGAAAGTTTTCTCATTTAGTACCTGTCCTGTTTTTCTCTAAAATATAGTGCAGTGGGAATGCAGACCTTGTGCAGAAAATGAATTAATTCCTGATGGGTTTCTATGTGCAAATTTATTAGAAAAGAAGAATGTGATTCTGAAAACCATGACTGTTCTTTGCTGAAAACTTACTTTGTCCTGTATCAACACCACTGGGGCTTCTACATTCAGTTCTTGATGAATAACACAAAGGCTTCTTTATCCTGCAGTGCATGGTGGCTTGGGACATTTCCTGAAGGGAAACACCACAAAATATGATTTTTAAAAGTTTTCCCCCTCCACACACACACACACAAAATATAGTTACCTTTAAGTAAAGATGTTAATTTTGAAGAGAAAGCAAAACAAAAAGTGCAGCACAGGGGAATACCAAAATAAGCCTTAGGGCCTTTTTCTGGAAGAAAAGTGCACCCATGCAGCTACTGCAGTTAGCAAAATCGACTGTGGAGCTAGCAGGGACTCTCATTTAGCTGAGAAGCCAGCATCTGGCAACGACTGATATAAAAAGCCTAGCTCACACTTTACCTTGTGTCAGTTGCTTTTTTTGGGTAAGCACATGGTATTAACACAGTCAGGAAAACATAAATCTCAACGCTGAATGTTATAAACCTCCCTTACTCCCTGTGAATTTCTGGAGTCGAACTATGTAGAAGATTTTCTGTAGCTGTTAAGGCCAAGGACAATATCCAACTTTGCTTGTAATTCAGGCCCCATTTCATCACTGAGCCATCAGAGACAGAATCCATGAGTTTGGGGTTCAGGTTCAACATCAGACATTTAGTTGGAAATGTTCTGCCCATGTACAGTTCATTTTACATCTTCCATAATAAAACTAGTAAAAAAATCTCTTCCAGTCACCTCCTCTGCTTGTTTCATAGGTATGGCTAGAACTATTCCCATTCTTTTTACATCATATCCATTTCATATTAATGTTCTGCTGGTCTCCAAAATCACTGAAGGAATTTTTATATTCTCTGACAGAACACCATTACTCTCTCTGCAGCAGGCCTGGGCTGCTGCATCTGAACCCTCAAGTCTCAGAGTTGTGCCATAAAAAATTGTCTGGATGGTCAAAGCCAAGGAGTGGTGGTGAATGGAATTAAATTCAGTTGGTGGCCGGTTACTGTGGTGTCACCCAAGGCTCATTACTGGGGATAGTCTTTGTTTATGATCTGGACGAGGGGATTGAGTCAGTTTACAGATGACACCAAACTGGGTGGGAGTGTGGATCTGCTGGAGGGCAGGAAAGCTCTGCGGAGGGATCTGGACAGGCTGAATCCATGGGCTGAGGCCAGCGGTGTGAGGGGCAACAAGGGGAAGTGCCAGGTCCTGCCCTTGGGTCACACCAACCCCTGCAGCTCCAGGCTGGGCAGAGGGACTGGAAAGTGTCCTTTGGGAAAGGCTCTGGAGGTGCTGGTGCCAGCAGCTGGACATGAGCCCGGGGGTGCCCAGGTGGACAAGAGGCCAATGGCCCCTGGGCTGTCCCAGCCACGGTGTGACACAGCCCCAGGGCAGGGCCCGTCCCCCGTGCTGGCCCTGCTGGGGCACCTCCAGTGCTGGGGACAGCTCTGGGCCCTCAGGACAAGAGAGACATTGAGGGGCTGGAGCGTGTCCAGGGAAGGGAACGGAGCTGGGGAAGGGGCTGGAGCCCCAGGAGAGGCTGAGGGAGCTGGGAAAGGGGCTCAGGCTGGAGAAAAGGAGGCTCAGGGGGGACCTTCTGGCTCTGCACAACTCCCTGACAGGAGGGGGCAGCTAAGGGGATCAGGCTCTGCTCCCAGGAGACAGAGACAGGATGAGAGGCAGAAGGATGAGGGGGGATGGTCTAAAGTTATGTCAAGGAAGGTTTAGATTGGATCTTAGGGAATATTTCTTCACTGAAAGAACAGTCAGTCATCGGAACAGGCTGTCCAGAGCAGTTGTGGAGTAACCATCCCTGGGGAGATTTGAAAGATGTGTAGATGTGACATTTAGGAACAGGCATTGGTAGTGTACCTGGCAGTGAGGAACTCAGTGATCTTAGAAGGTTTTTTTCAATCAAAAGAAATCAATTATTCTATGATTTTCATATAGAACTAAAAGTCTGTTGTTTTTTTTTGTCTTACTTCACCACAGTCTACCAAAAATATTTTAATTATCTTTTAAACGTTTAATGCAACAATGAATCTTATATCTGAAAAAATAATTTGAACTTGAACAAAAAGAAAAAAAAAATCTCTCTAGCTCCTTCATTCTCACATATAACTGTTTTCAAAGTTGTAATCATTTTTGGTTTCCTAGGACTGGATCGTTAGTAGCACATCTGGAAAATTTACAAGACAACTGGTTTCACCTAGGTTTTCAATGCAGAAAGAGTTGTGTCATTTGGATAAAGCATTTATACTTCTCAGCTGAGATTTAAAAATCACTCCTAGGAAAATCAGAAGCAATATTAAATGGGTACTGATATTGCAATTGGACAACAGGCTCCTGTTAATCTTCTCTAAAGAGCAGATGAAACATAATTCCTCACATAAAGCTAATTCTGTGGTTTCCTGGTTCCTGTGGGCTGTACTAGCAGATGGTATCAGCAGCATTCCTTCAGCTTTGGCTAAGACTCAGCTTTTCATTTCAATTTGTTTCTCTTTAATTTCAACCATGGGCACTATATACTGTAGCTGCTCAAGTTAGTCAAATAATTATTGCAAAGCACCGTTTGTGGTGAAATTTAATGTCTACCTACTGAACAAGAAACTGCAGATAACGTTTTTTTATTTCTTGGCAGAGAGATTTAGAGAGAGTCCAAACAACCATTTTTTAGAAGACACTGAAGGCAGATCCACGGATATGTCTTGGAGTGTCACAGACCATTCTTCTTTTTTAACATTTTGGGTCTCTTTTCTGTGTTATTTTTCAAGTGTCTTTCCATATTAATTATCGGCACAACTGGCAGTATAAAGAACCTTAGATCCTCATCAGAGCCTGGGACTGAAGTAGAACAGTTTGAAGCTGGTGCTACACCTCCTCATTGGTAGCGATGGTTCTCCAAAAGGTAGAAGTCTCCATCCAACAACCTTGTCAAGCACAGTTAGCAAAAATTTAGAAGATAAGAAAGTATTAGTAATTCAGAAAAGAAAGTGTTATTGATTTTGATGATGAGGCTGAATGGGCAGATAGATGGGCAGAATTAAGTCTTTATGGAAAATATGATGTATAATTATATACAAAAGTGGACGTGTGAGAAACAAGCATTTTAATAGTTGTAATTTTTTACACAAGAATGTGCATTTTAAAATTCTTATTGCATTCCTAAAATCAAACACAGTTGATGGTCAGAGACCATAGAAAAAAAGAACATAACTGTAGTGGAATACCTGAATATGAGCTATAGCTTAAGGATAAAATTCATATCTTTTAATTAATTTTATTGATCTCATGTTGAGATCTTTAAGCTTATTCTGCATTCACTGCATCCACTCAATTTTTATTTTTATTTATGAGATTATAATCTGTGACAGTTACTTTTTAAATCATTTTTACCTCTTTTACAAATAATGTCTGTTGTTAACAAGAAAAAAGCTTTGTTATTTAAATGGCTGAGCCATATCTCGTTTGCTGTGGAGGAAAAAAGTTCATTTGAAATTAAAAATAAAATTCTAATTTTTCTTACTTTTACTACTTTTTTATCAGGACAGAAAGACTTTATAAGTAAAATTCTGCCCCTAGTCTTATGATAAACTAATGCCATAGAAAGATCTTATCCTGAGATTATGAAAAATATTTATTACCTCAGTCACTTTAAATGTCATTAAAGTGCCCAGCGAGATTAAAATAACAGCATTTTCCTTCCTGATGTAACAGCATGAATTTAGTTATGCACAAATGTCTTTGTAAACATTTCCTAGGATATCCCTTAACATCTTTTGTATAGTAGAAGATCTGTGGTTCAAAAAAAAGAAATCCTAGAACTTTCTTTTACTAATTTTAAAGCTCTTAGAAATGTAACTCTGCCCTTGATGACATTCATCAAATATTTATCAAATGTGTCCTTCCACATCATCTTAGTATGTAACTGATGAAACATTTAAAAGCTGTCAACAATGCTATATTTATAAGTTTGACTGCAAGATCATTACATTGCCTATAAACGTTGCCATCAAGCACTAAATCTGTGAAGGAAAAAAAGGAGAGAATGTTCCTGTGGTATTTTCTGGGCAGGTGTTGTGGATTTTTGAGTTAAAAGTTTGATTTCACACATGCCAGGTGTCCTCTTTACCCGTTAAAGTGTTGGGGTGATTCTGGGTAATATTGGATAGGAGGGTTGTTGGCCTTGTGATTACTGACACCTTTTAGTACTTTAATGGTTAGAGGCAGACAGAAGCATGCCTGCTATAGGAATTAATTAAGTACAATTTATATATAAACTTATATAACAAAATATCACAATACTTAACATTGCCTTACTATTAAGAAACATAAGGAATGTGCCTTAATATTTATCAGCATTTATCTGCTTTTTTGCATCGAGACTATATTTGTTTAATATGAACCTATTAAGAGGATAAGGACAGAGAGAGCGTTGGGTCAGCAGGAGGACAGATGATGTGCGGTGACCAGCTGTGACAATGGATGATCAGCTTAAAGCAGGCATATAGATAAGAATAAAAAGAGTTAATAAGTGAGAGGATGAAACCAAGAAAAATAAAGATTAAACAGCACGAATAAAGTTCCTAGCACTGAAGTCTATTAGTGTATGAAATTATCTGCTGTAGGAAATGATAGATATCTTATTTTTTGACTCACTGCACACTAGATGGGATAAGGTATTCATAAACAGACAATAGTAGGGGAAGAAAAAGCTCTATTCTTACGAGTAGAAAGGCAACAAAATAACTTTAACAAGGCTTTCCAATTTTGTAATTTCCTTGGGACTACTTACCTGACTTAGCGGCAGATACTGCAGAGCAGTCTGTCTGTCTGAGATTTTTAATAGGTTGTTTTAATAAGCCTTTCTCATGATTTGTGTTTCTGATACGAACAGCAATTACCCAGCCAAGTAATGAGACTCTAATGAACATGTCTTTCCTAGATTACTTTAGAAGTTCATCAGAGAAGCTAATAGCATTCTAAAACTAAAATCTCTTTTTTTTTCTTCTGTCAAGACACATCTGATCGTTCTCCTAAGTGCCTTCTACAAGAACAATGGAGAGTAAAATAAATACATATAAATCTATATACATGTGTGTGACCATCAAATACATGTTATTTTTATCTACGAGTATTTTTACTACAGTATGATGTAGAACAAAGAAAATAAATTTGTTTCTGCGTGGTCTGATCTACATGTGTACATCGATGTATTTATTTTCACTGCAGGTTTTGTGTCAAAGTGTATCTCCCCTGTGTATGGAAGGGAGCTTTCTAGGATTTTGGAAATTTTAGTTATTTTGTATTTCTAAGAAAAAAAAATTAAAAATTAAAAAATTAGAGGACCTGACCAAGGCTATGAGCTGCAGTTCAAAGCTGTGCCATAAAGGATGGCACTGTACAACGAAGAAGGGAAAAGTGAGATGATGATTTAAATCTGGTTACAGAGGGATGAGCAATCACCCTGTTTCACTGAGCTAAATAATCAACATTTCTGTGCAACCACGGGTTGCAAATCGTCTCCCTTATAAGTTTGAGACATAAAATGTTAAGGGGGAATTTTTAAAGTATTTGACTGGCACAGAAAAGATAGTATTACACATTCACTTCTTTAACAGATTTAGGCAAACCCATCCTAGAAGGGCTGATTTCACCTCTCTTATTACACATACAACCTTCTGAGATTAACTCTACTGTTTAGTTCCCCATTAAGTAAACGTTTGATCAGAACAATCTCACCATGAACAATAGTTCTTGAATGATGTAACTCAAAAATTTTCATGTCAGCAAGTTTTAACTGAAGCTGTGAGAAGACTGTGTTTTAGAGGGCAATTAATGTATACAGCAACCTCATGATTTCAGATGCTCAGGGTTGACCTTGATTTCTGCAACAAAATAGTACTGTGAATTGTTTTACTGGAGTAAGATTTAAAAACAATTTCAATTTTCAATCATTTTGATAAGGTGATGTGTTTTGGTTTGTTTGGGTTTTTTTTTTCCCCAGGTGGTTTTATTTACTGATTGGTTTGTTTGTTTTGGAGGATATTTGCCTCTCACAGTGTGTCCTTAAAAAAGGAGGAGAAAGCACAACAGAGAGTGTTGATACTGCTACTTGAAAATAATGATTCCTTTACCATATCTAAATGTTTCCCAGACAGGTTTTCTTTATAGGAAATTACTTAATAGCAATGTGGTAAACTCCAGGTGGATGCTTTTCTGGTTCAGGAATTCAAATTCCAGTTTTAGGTTTTAAAAGCTTTTAAGGCGTTGATTTTAAATAGATCTTCTTTTAAGGTCAAAGAGGAAAAATAAGTGTTCAAAGCATAAGAAGTTTTATTTTCCTATATTTAGTCAATAGAAATGCAAAATAACAGGTGCTATTAATTTTTTGTCATTTTCTTGACACTGCTAAAATAAAAATCGCTAATAATTTGTGTCAAAAAAGATTCAGTAAAAAAAGTATTAATTCAGTCTTTCCATTTTCACGAAGAAGAAATATGAATAGTAACAGCAAAAAACTTTTTTATCTCAGAGAGAGACCTGGAATGCAGATTCCTAGCCCAAGGACCTCAAACCTTTTCCTCCTTGAACTCAATTTCTTTCCTTCAGGTTAGAAATTACACTCCTTGAATTCAAAGTGTGTAATTGCTGAGATAAACAATTCAGGAACAAACCTTGCCTTGCAAATTGATGGCTGCAGATTGCTGGTGTACAATGACAAATGATGACTCTGCTCAGGATGTGTTTGCAAGTAGAGAAATAGAGGACAGGCTACGTGCACCAAACACTTAAATTACACTGAATAATGTGACTGGTTGTAGTCAATAGTAAGTGGGAAACATCAGAAAAGGGAGCCAGTGGTTTCACACGGCGGAAAATCTGGTACAATATAAGAGACAGAAGTGCTATAAGGTTTGGGAGGTATCTGCAGAGATAAAAGTTTGGAGCATTCACAGAGGAACAAAAAGAATATCAGGAGGGATGGAACACAGAAGGTGGAGGGAGAGTAACACCTGTTGATTTTAATCAGAAGTTATTCAGTCTGTGTCTTCATGAAAGTGGTGATCATTGGAATGGTGCAAAACCAAACACCCAAGTTCAGTAAGTGGGTCTTCTTAGCAGAGACCTGGTGCCAGAAAATTAAATCCATCAATCAAATCACATATTCGGATTTGAAATTTACTCTTGTGGAACTTGTGTCAGTACCTTCCATCACCATACATGTCCATCCACGAGCGTACAACCTGGAGCACCAGACTGAATGCCAGCCTGAACGCTGACAACAGAAATTTAAAACTCTTAGGTGCACAGAAATTATAGAGGATGGAAATAATAAGAAAAAATATAGTTTTAACTGCTAAACATTTATGTATTTGGATACTGACCAAAACACATTTGGATCTTTTTTCTTTTTTTTTCATGAGAGAAGCATATTCTCTTTTGCTTTATTTGACAACTGAATACACTTCACACAGAGTTCTAAAAATTGCTCACAATTTTTTTTTTTTCTTTTTTATCTAGCTCATATAGTGGCAGATACTTCCTAAGTACTTAAAAACATTAAACAATGGTAATTTTACAAAATGGTACTTTAATCCATTCTTGTAATATCCTGACAGTTTTGCTTTGCTTCATGGAAAACAAGTGACAAGAAAAGTGTCATTGTCACTAATGTATATCCCTTATTTATGTAAAATAAAGAGTGAAGACAGTTTTAGAGAGTGAACTCAAAAGTCATACATAAGAGAAAAAAAGTTTCAGAATTGATTGAGATAAAGAGTGTCATTACTACAGAATGCACAGAGGTAAATGGATTACCTAAGAGAAAAGCAATAACGAATATATTCTTATTGAATAAGCTTTTTGTGTTCATCTCAGTATTTTCTCTATCAGTGATAACAATGAAAAGAACAGGAAAGTTTATGCAATAGACCTTTGGAAATGTCAGTGTCTTGTGTACAGTTAGTTCAGCGTTTTCTTCATCTCACTTTCTGTTTGACTCCTCAGAGCATCACGCTGTGTAAATTCTCATGGGAAGGTCTGTGTTTAGCCTGGCCAGCACAGGGTGGAAAACTCAGACAAACTGTGCAGCTGAACATTGCTGTTAACTCTTCCTCAGCAATCACAGCCACGAGAAACCTATGAAACAAAAACATTTTAATTTCAGGGACGTCTTTTGGCATGCTCTTATCCTATTGTTCGGATTGAGGTCCCTGGGATTTTCCCTGGGATGTTGCACATACGTTGTTGAATGACAGATTACCTTCTATAATCTGTGTATTTGTGTGACTGTCGTGTTTGAGTCACTGTTGGTATCTGAACCACTGTTTTGTTTTATACAAGCAAATTAAACTGGATCTGCCAAAGCCATACATCCCTGTAATCCCTGTAGAAATGAACCAAGATGCACAACACTTGCTAGTGCAGTAAATTAACAAGATTAATGGGAGATTTCCTCTTACCTTCTGAACCCAAAAATCCATCTCTTTGTTCACACTAGATTAGTTTTACTCTTTGCAAGTGGCCCATTCCTAATTTTACATTCTTCAAAGATTATGAATAATACCAGACTGTAAATTTCCAGTACAGCAGTTCAGCAGGATGCTCTCTGGGATTTTGATTCCAAATCTACCTTGAGACTTGAAAAGTTATTTTCATCAAATATATACTGGTCTCTGATTCTGCACATATTTATCCTGTGCCTTCAGATTCGTGGCATATTTACTTTGCAAAAACATCTCCATATAAATAAAACTCAGAACATGGGAATCATCATAGCACAGGAGGCTTGAATCTTGTTGCTGCTGTGGAAAAATCATTTGACTTTTCTGTGTCCACATACAACTGGATGACGTTGTTTCCAGCTGGAATAAAACACAAAATATAAAGATTTTCTTTAGCAAGTTATCCTTGCAATGACATGCTGCCTCAGGTATATGGAATTTATTGTTCCAAACAGTAGGAAGAGGTATTATAGATTGTGTTCCATTCTGAACAGGGGACTAATTTAATTAAAATAATTTTTATTTTATTCATAGAGTCACAATATCACTACTTAGAGCTTAGAGAGACCTTTGAAGATCAAAACCAACATCCATGTGCAAAGCAGAGTCAATTGCAGCAGGTTGCTCAGGGTTTTGTCCGGTTTTGAACACCTCCAAGGACAGAGAATACACAATTTATCCGAGCAATTTGTTCCACTGTCTGACACCCTTCACAGTAAAGCATCGTAGAATCACAGAATGACTGAGGTTTAAAAATACCTCCAACATCATCAAGTCCATTTCATCCTGCCCTTAACTAGAAATTCTTCAGATTCAGATAAATAAATAATGTGGTCAGGTGCAGCCAAAAGTATAAGAAATCTAGTTTTTCAATGGTCAGGTTTTTCAAGGTAGCAACTTTTCTAATTTTTTCTTCCATCATTCCAGGTAATTCTGTAATCTCAATTTGTTTTAGAATGATATTGCAAAGGTGATAGGATAAAAATACCCTGTATTAATTCTTTATGTAAAACTCATGAAAAATCCTTACTGTAACCACCAACTGGAAATGCAATCAAGTTTAGTTTCTATGTTTGCTTTTGTTAACAACCAAAAAAAAACTTGAAAGTTAGCAACAGTTCCAATACACGTGAAAACTATGAATGTGTGTGGCAGAAGCAGAAATATGAGCAGATCAATAGGAATCTAACTTCAAAGGGCCAAGAAAGAAGTATTTCTGCTATTTTATGTATGTAGAACAGTGTCACCATAAAAGTTCATCCCAGAAGATCAGTAGAATAAATTTAAAACTTGTTTCATTTGGAAAAAGAATCTCCAGTAAAACTGAAAAACACATTTCCAGTAAACTTCTAGTCTAATATATTCTGGTACAGGTCAAGATCCTTGCATATATTATTTTAACATCTTCCATTATTTAAATAGCCCATGAAGTGTATTTGTGTTTCCTTTTTCACAAGTATTACAAAATCTATTCCCTTTTTCCTAGGGCTGGATGTAGGATGAAGCATATTAAGTGCTAATTATAAAAGAAAAGGGAGGATTGGAACTATAAAAACAAAGTCCTATGCTCGGTTTTCAATATGAATTTCTGAGTAGATATAAGGACGTTAAAAATATTTGGCGAGTAAGACCCCCAAAACTATCCTTTAAAAAAAAAATTCTATTTTCTCTTTTTTTCTTTTTTGTCTGTTTTTCTGTTTTCTCTTTCATTTTTTCTCTTTCATTTTTTCTCTTTTTCCCTTTTGCCTTTCCCTTCCCTTCCCTTCCCTCCCATGCTCCACATTTACTTAATTAGACATATTCCAGCAATGTGAGTGGAATGCCCCTTTTCAGGTATCTGAGAAATGCCAAGCCACTTATTTAGGATTTAGATGGAGAAATTTGATTTGGTATTTCATGATACAACATTATGACAGTTGCTATTTTCATGAGCGTTCATAAAGATATAAATAAAGATGAACTTCAGCCTAGATTAGATAATTTCTTAGATAATTAAAATATTATGTGCAATTAAGAATGAAGTCACTGTGGCTTCCACACCTGTACAAGGGCAGCCTGGGCCCTTAAAAGAGCAGTTCAGGTGTAAGGTGAACTAACTGTTCTGTTCGTCACTATACAGGCAGCCAGAACTGATTACACCATTAATTCACTTAAGTCCTGAAAGTTCATGGGATCAAAACAGATCTTTACATTCTCTATGTACTCTGGATCAAGGGTATTCTCAATTTAGGGACCCTAGTTGAAATTGAATCTAAATATTCTGTATCTCAGAGGTTCTCTGTGGCTTAATTTGTGGTCAGCTCTAAAGCACAGAAATAACCTTGCATGCATAAGGCAGAAATATGGAAGTTTAAGTGAATAATATTAAATGACATCTTCTGAAAGACAGAGGAAAATGAAATAATGGAGCACATTAAAATTTAAATACTTAAATACCAGAGTAAGGATCCAGAAATTGTAATTGTTTTATTCTTCATCATCTAAGTCTTTTTTATTCAATATATTAAATTATAGGTAATGAAACCACAATGAACTCTTACTTTCTTACAAAGCTATAGCTACATTTTTGCTGAGGTTTTTTTTTTTCCCCTTTCTGCTGTACTGCAGTCTTGAAGACAATAAATTATATTTTTTTAGTTCACTGTTATCCTGCAGAGGAAGGAATCGGTACAATAACGTTACACCCCAAGGTGGTCCCAAGTTTGCAGTAAGATTCTAATGTTGTTGTTGTGCTTTCAGGTCATAGAGCTTTTTTGTAGGGGTAAATTGTCAGGATCACCTTGTGCTTCAGGGAACTCAAGTTATCTTCAGTAGGGTTTGAATGTTACCACTAAAAAAGGTAGAAGAAGCTAATTCTTGTACTCTGCTTGGATACTGTGGAAGCAATCAACAGATACAAATCACCACCTCCAATATTTTAGCTAGCCCCGAATTGCTTTCTGTTTAGTTACTTTTTCATTGCCTTGCTTTTCAGCTTCCTTTTCTCTCTCTTCCTCCTTCCTCCTGAAAGTGTGTGTGTATGTAAGCACTTTCGAAAAATGACAGAAGTTTGCATATTTGTAGTAAAGATGTTGTAAGAGTTCTTAGAGTCAATTTAGTATTAGGTTATAGTCAAATGACCTGCGTAAGACTACCAATACCTGAATGTTGTCCAGACAATCCAAATCAGAGCCCAAATGTACAATTTTATTGATGGTCTTAATGTTTCATATAGTTTAAAAATTTTATACATTCAAATATGAATATGAATAAATGAAATATTTTTTCATTATTTAGACAATAAAATGCCTTGTATAATTTGATTAGCCATCCAGAATAAGGTTCTCACTTTGTCTTACTATATTTCTTCAAGATAAAAATAGGGATGGACACATTCAAATCCCTGTAATCTTGTGTGAAGCCATTTTTTTTTTTTTCTGATATAGAGGAAAAGCACTTCGCAAGCACTGTGCAAACTCTAAGGGACTTGTAAGTGCAAATGCACTGAGAGGGAAGGCAGCTTCATGGCACACAGCAGGATCTGGCATGGCTTCTGCCTACTGAAGACTGCAAAAATCTTTAGACTACACGGGTGCCTGTCTTATCCAGCCCAATATTATCAACAGCCACCTCCTAACTCATCTCTGTATACTTTTATTGGCTACCTAACACAAGCAGGTATGTTAAACTCTACGATTTTAACATCATGTTTGGCGTTGGACTCATAAGCCTTAGTGAGGCCACATCTGCAGTTCTCTGTGCAGGTCTGGGCTCCTCAGGACAAGAGAGACATGAGGCTCTTGGAGCAGGTCCAGAGGGTTACAAAGATGATGAAGGGACTGGAGCATCTCCCTCATGAGAAGAGGCTGAAGGAGCTGGGGCTGTTCAGCTTTGAGAGGAGACAGCTGAGAGGGGACCCCATCCCTGTCTGTCCCTGGCTGCAGGGAGGGCTCCGAGCAGGGCCCAGGCTCTGCTCCAGGGGCCCAGCAATGGCACCAGAGGAACGGGCAGGAACTGATGCCCAGGAAGTTCCACCTGGACATGAGGAAGAACTTCTGTCCTGGGCAGTGACCAAGCACTGAACAGATTGTCCAGAGAGGGTGTGAAGTCTCCCTCACTGGGGATATTCCAGATCCCTTTGGACACAATCCTATGCCCTGTGCTCTGGGATGGCCCTGTTTGAGAAGGGAGGTTGAACCAGATGACCCCACTGTGGTTCCTTCCAACCCGAGTTATTCTGTGTTACTGTGACCTTGAACTTGAGATTTAAGCTGATATTTGTCCATCCACGTCATTTTATCCCCAATAAGCAAGGGACCTTCTGAATCGTGATATTGCTGCAGCATATGTCTTCCTAGGAGAAATCATCAAGGTGCCATATTTTCACAACATATCATTTGTAAATTGCTTGACAGTTATTTCTGCCATTATTATTTATCATGTTTCACTCCTCGTAAACTGGAAAAAAAGGGTTTATTTTCTGGTTAACAGGGTCTAAGAAGAAGATATCTCTTGATAAATGACAGGATATGAATCAGGGTATATTGCACATTGTGAAACATTTTGCTGTAGTAAAAGTGCAACAAATAATAATTCTATCAGCTTTATTGGATATTGGTTGTTCAGTCTCATATGTTAAATGGATCTGGTGCAGCAACTATCAAATCTAGTATAGCTGCAGAATGCACATCCCTAAGCCTTCAGCACCTGTTTTCATAGTGAAGGTAGAGCTAAGACAAAAATACTTTGTAAAAAGGGTGTATTGAGCAGCGGAAACAGCTGATTCTGCCTGCCAGGAGTGAGGAAAAATGCCATAGACTTAAAGCAGGGATGTGCTTCATAATTGCAGACAGCAGGTACAAAAATTTCCTTGTCAGAAGCAAAGTCTGTGGTAGGGTCCACAATTAATTCCACAAAAGTGACTGCCTCTGATTTTAACTAAATAGATGAGCAATAATAATAACAACGACAGTGATAGTAATAATAATAAATTAAAGCAATCATACTAGTACAAGGTCTCCTGAGTGGAAGACACTCTTGAGAACTGCTCAGAGACCTCTGCCTGGGTTGGGTGAGTCTGCACATCACCACAAACTATCCCCATGTCTGCCACTCTCCTCTGTCTCCTCTCCCCGAGAGCGGTCCTGAGCAGCAAATATAGTAACAAATTACAGTAAATCCGCCCAAACATCTGCCACAACAATCCAAGGCACTCCAAGGCACACAGAAACAATGGTGCATGGGAATAACCTCTTCCAGTATGATGTCCATGGGACATTTGAAGAAGAGCAAGGCTACAGGCTACTTCAGTGAGGTATCATAGACAAAAGAACCTTTCTTTGGGGTACAGGGCAAGTTTAGCTATATAAATTTAGGGTTAGAGTCTGGTTAAAATAGTCTCTGGTCTATTTTATTTACTGAGATAGATTTAGATGGGGTAAATAATTTTTCAAACAAAAAGCTGTACCTGAGAGGAAGTCTGCACAAGACAGTAAATGGTTAACACAGTTTGTTCCCTGCCTCAGGGGCTGCCTGACGTAGTCACTAGATGTATTTTAGCAATAAAATCTTGCCATTCTTGTCATTTGAAAGGTTTTGATAATGGGGATACTGCCCAGTACAAGCAATTCCGTGAAGTCCTCTGCACCAACTCACCAAGCAGTCAGACTGAGCGTGTTGACAGGTATTTTATAAAACAATTATCACTTTAAGTGTGTTTTCTGGGGAAAAATGAATTACTCTTTTACCTGAAAGCTGTTTTCCCACAACCCAGTGGTAGGGCAGAATTTGGGCAGGAGACTAAAGGAAGAAAAGCTCCAGTATACACATCAAGAGCAACATGTACATTGTGTATTACATAGAAAAATGAACAAAAACCTCACCTAACAAACTTTGCTGTAATGCAGCCAGTGTATTTAATGTCTTCTTCTGATATCAGCTGGCTATTACTGCAGAGAAGATGCTGGCCTTGGTGAAAAAGGAGAGTCAATCACCACTGCTCCTTCTGTGCTCTCCTCATTCGTGCTCCAGAGAAATGCAGGGGATGGCCAAGGCCAAAGGTAGTAGCTCTGAGAGCAAAATCAGACACATGCACTAGAAAAACCCAAAGGGCCATATGCCAGCACAGCGACTGAGCTAAAGAGATCTTGATCTCAGGCATCAGTGTTTATAGAACACAGTTATAAATTAATTTAAAGCAATATGGAAGCAGGTGGGGCACTCCACAAGGAGTCGGGAGAACTGTTTTTTATATTCTCTGCCTTCCTGTAGACCTTTTCTATGAATTAAGCTGGACGTTTTCCTCTTTGTGTCTTGTTCTTGCTTATCTTTCTTTTCTTTGGCCTCTGCAGGCCAAGTTGACCGATCTCTGGGCTGTGTCTGGTTATGGAGTATGAAATCCAGCCTAACACTGGTACAGTCTCCAGACACTGCAGCAATAAGAGATCTGCCCATTTTCACATTGTGCTTTGGTTTGGAATTGAGTTGTTCTTACTTCAGTTTTCCACTTCTAGTCTGTCCCTGGTTTTCCAGTTCTACTCTGTTTTTGACTTCTAGAACAGCTTCTATATTACCCTGTATTCGACCAGAATGGGTCAAAAAAAAAACCCCAAAAACGTTCTTTTTTTTCATTTCATAAAATATGTATCATCCTCCCAGGGATGAGGCCTGCAGGACACACATTACCATGAGAGACGTAAAGGAGCTCTGTCTGTTTGCACTTTAAACGGAAGGTTGGGGGGTGGTTCGCTTTCAGAGTTTAAATACCCCAGGAGAAACAGAGACATGGGCAAAACCTTTGCTGCATCCAGCGCTGACACAAGCAGCGATGACTGGAAGCTGAATTAAATTGCAGTTGAAGCCCAGCCATGCTTGACAAGAGGCTCAGCCTTTTCTGCAGTGCTTGACCACCTCAGTGTGCCACCCCATGAACTTCAAATCTTCTTCTTTCTTTGCAAGGTGCTGAGATGCATCTGTAGAAATGGACGCATAGAGCCCTTGTGTTACTCTGAGGGAGGTCTGATTAGTTAATCATACTTTAAAGCCTGAAAATACTATATATTGTTATGTCTACATATGATGTGCATTTGAGACTCTGTTAACGAGAAAAACACTGAAGCAGATTATAAATTTGTTGGCACCTCTGTTTCTTAATCTTTGAATAGAGGCACCCATAGTAAATAAATAGGTTCAATCTGAGGCTTAATGAGTCCAAAAGAGCAAAGTGTCTCAGTGGAAAGAGCTACTTACTGGGATCATTATTGTTATTGCTGCAAGCACAGTCATAGAGGTCAAAATTTACCACATTTTTCTTTGTGGGAGAGAGGCTTTTGCTTTGAGGGAGATAATGTGCAAGTCTTAGAAAGCAGATCTACAGACTGTTAAGAAACTTACTCTGACAGGCTATATAAAATGGATAATTTTGATTTTTTTCAGCAACAAAGCGGCAGCTTGCTTTCTATGAGCACAATGGTTCATAAAACACTTTTTGATGACTGCTTTATCTGATAACCACAATTACTTGCAATGGGAAATGGAGTGTGACATGTTTATATGTAAGGAGAACTAACCAGAGCCAGATATGATCTACATTACCTCTAAAATACTCTACTTCTCTTTTTTTTCTAGTGCTGCATGCCTCCAAATATTTGAAAAGGGGGCGGGGGGGAGAAAAGGCCAGTGAAAACATTCTTCATCTTAATGCATAAAATAAAATATGGTAAAGATTATACTTTTTCTGATAAAAGACTTAATATTGCTACCTAATCACTTAATTTTATTACATTTTTCAACAATATGCATGACACCACATGGCCAAATAAATTCAAGTGTCTTTTTGACCTTTGGCTGGTTGATTAGGTTTTCTGAGGGTGACTGATGACCGTCATTGATTTCAAAGTGACTCTGATGATGATTTATGTGTGATATGTGGCTTGATTTTCAAAAACACCTCTTGTTGGCCTCCCTCTAAGTATTACAGGTCAATAACACAACTGTAGTAAGACTGAAGTTAAGTCATTGATGAGTAAATGAGAGAAAAAAATCCAAGCACAACAGACTTTGAAATATTTTTTTCAGGGAATACTTGGAAACCATCTTCTGTCTAGAAAAGGCAGTTTAACCTGACATTTGAAAATTAGGACCAGTCAGAGGTTCATCAGTCTAACATTTTGAGATACTTAAAGCAGCAATTTTTGAAAGTATTGGCCAAGATATGAAAAAAAAAAAAAACAACTCAAAAAGGAATATAACACTCTTAAAATGTATGTTAAATTTTGCTTCAGTAATGAGAAGGAAGTAAAATTACATTCTCACAGAGCTGAACCCACATTGCATAAATTTGAGGAAAACTACATTATTCAGAAGCCATGGTAGTATTCTGAAGAATGGCTAGACTTGATAATTGTTTTAACAATCTGCTACTTTCTAGCACAAAATGAAAGAAATTATATTACTGAGACTATATTAGGCAGCGTGGTCAATCAGTAGATTTATGGATTTCTGGGCACCGTGGAACAACACTGTGTAGCAAGGACTGCCAAAGAGGTTACATGGCTTGGTTGATGGCTTTTAAATTTACCTTTCAAAAGAGATGAGTGTATTTAGGCATCATAGAAACACTGAAACTCACTGAACCATATCAAGCGTACCCAAGCATAGTTTGTGGAAATGCTGAGAAAACATCCTGACACAGAGCCTTGTACATTTCAGCCCTGACCTCATTACAATTCCTATATTCCCTCCAACAAAAACTGCCCATCTTTGCCAAGTTCTGCCGGTACAAGGTGGGTTCATTGCAGAGACACAGATGAAATGCCCAGTTTATTCCTGTGGGTGACCCAGGCAGAACGAGGTTTGAATGAGAAGGAAATACTCCAATACCCCACTTAGTACACTTTAGGGTAGGTAGGACATCCAACCAAAGGGCGAAATATAAAGATGGGGATTGCATGAACTCTACAGGTAAACAGGCATGACATTGTACTCTGGTTCACTGCAGTGATCACCAGTGAAGCTGGAATGTTTAATTTAATACAGCTTATTAATTTTTTTTTAAGGATCACTGTATAGATCAAAAATTATTTTATTTCCTACTGTCTAATCCTCATTATCCAAATATGCTTCGGATACTTATGATTGGATTTGACAGGTATTATAAGACTATATCATATAACAGGTTAATATAAAACTTAATTTGATATCTACAGAGTGCTCTGAACTTGAAAGGAGGTGTGCTATAAAGCATTTTCTATGTGGAAGTGTTCGAGGACAAAAAAATGCTAGAAATTTTCTCATGAATTTTTTGTGTCTTCAAGGACAGTCTGAACATTCTTAAACATACCTTTAAAAAATAACTCAGCACTTAGTTTAAGAAAACAAACCTAGACATTATTTATCTGTCTTATGTCTTAGCAAAAACAAAGTATAGCCAAACAGTGGCCCAAACACGGCTGATAGTGTGGCAAAATGTGGAAAAATAATATATTTAAATAACTTAAATCATAATTGTTGGATTTGTCTGTTGGTTTGTTCTGCCATTTTTTAATTCATTTATTGTATAACGGAATTCAGTGTAGTCTCATGAGAATGACATTACAACTGTGTTGCCAGAGGCAAACAAAAATGGTACAGATGCTTAAGGGAGATAAAAAAAAAAAAAAAGCTAATATTTTACTGATGTTAAAAAAAAAATTAAAAAAATGTCAGGACTGGAGAGGTGTTCAGGGATATTTTTCTCTGTTAAAAGAGTTCTTCTCACATCTATGGGGCAGTTGCAGTTTTAAACACACAGATTTTACTTCCATGGCTTTTAGTGCTGGGGAATGTGACAGAGTTGTTTCTGACAGATCGCCCTGAGCATATATCTGATCTTTCCAACTGCTGCCTCCACGGTTCACTGAGAGGAGATCAGAAGGCCTGGGGTTGGCAGGTGGCAGTGCAAAGCACACAAACCACAGGGTTGTCTTCCATGGTTTTTTTTTTTTTTTTCCCTTTCTTTCTTTTTTTTTTCCTTCCCCCCCCCTCCTTATCACTGACTTTCAACAGTTTGGACTCTCCAACTCCCCATCTGCTCTATTCCCATCTCCAAAAAATGGCAAGCCTGTGCAGTTAATTCATAGAGAAGCCTCAAGGCATTGGATTATTGGAATTAAAGCTGTGCTGCCGACCAGCGCAGGTCGTGAACCAGGGTCCCCCACAGTGCTGGGAGCCAAATGCAGGGCTATTCTCAGAGTGGGGTGTCTGGAGCAGCACAGCTTTATGGCTCCTTGCCACCGAGCATTTAGTCTCTGTCAACTTGGTATCTTCACGCGGAAAGCGATGCCATTAGACTATTTTCACTCAATGTAGCTGGGAAGTTATAATCACACATTAATAAAAATAGGGACAGCCATCTAGCATTTCATAAATCAGCCTTTTCTCCACTGTATTCTGCACAACCGTAACAGATGGGTGAGTTGAGATGGGCCAACAGAAACGGGTGATTTACTGGCAAAAAAAATTATGACAGCTGGATTGTACACATATAAAATCACACACGCTCTTAAATTTAAGTAACATTTTAGAAAGGGAGGATTTGATTCTGACCCCACTAGTTGGAACTGGATCTAGCCCTAAGAATATTAGGCATTACACTTAAATTTGCTGATCTTTAACTTTTTCATTAATGACCTAAGCATAAAAATGCAGGAGCGTTCTCACACAATTTGTTGATAACACAAAGTGGTAACATTTTCCATCTAGAAGAGACAGGATTATTGTAGAGGAAAAGCTGTGTGACCCAGAGGAGTGATAGAAGTGGAATTAAATGCAATTGTAAAAAGTGCAAGGCCATGTCCTTAAGGACTAATAGCAAGGCTGTTTACTATAACACATCAGTTTGGAGGCAGGAGAGAAATCTTGGATATATCAGCCACTTGCGGGGTGATTATAAACTACAAATGTCATGAAATTGTGCATAAAATAAATGTCACTTCAAGAGGTGTTTGGAGTGATTTGTTTATCAGGGACATGGAAGCACTGAAGGTGTTTTAAAAGATACAAGTGAAAACTCAGTTAAGATTAAGTGTAGTTGCTTATGGATGATGATGGCAAGTTCAAATTGGAACAGATGCAGGGCATGGGTATCAGGCTGGTCCTATCAGAGAAAATTAGAGACAGTTTAATTTGTTTAGCCAAGGTAAATGAAAGTAGATGTGATAAAAGTACACATGTATGCTGATAAGAAGTGAAGGAACATAAAGAATTGTGAGGAAGAATAATTTAAAATAAAGGACAATGATGGAAAAATATCCAGTGGCAGTTTCCTGGCATAGAACACATTCTGCCTAGAAGTTAGGTAATGATTACTAATCGGCTTATGACAGTACAGAAGCTCCAGGACAGTTGTTCACTGGGAATTAAATGGAGCACAAACCTCTCCTCTCCTCTCCTCTCCTCTCCTCCCCGCCCCCCCTTTTTTTGGGCTTCACCTAGGAAAGCTAAAAGCATCCTTATTCAAGACAAGAGAACTCATACAACTGATGGGCAGAGTTAAACATTTGTATTTTCTCTGAGTAGCCTTATTGATTTCACAGGACTGCATGGCTTACAAATGCAGAGAACATTAGTAACTGGAAAAGAAGTGAGTCAACATCAGCCACCTAATCCCTAAAAGACCAAAGAAATTGAAAATTGTTAAATCCTGTGGTGGATGAGCTGTAGTGTAACTTTCATTTAAGCTATTTACTCATCCCATAGGTACAGCTTTTCAGCAGTCTGCAGTGTGTCCCACCATGACATTATGGAGTCCAAAGTTCAGTGTATGTTCCAGAATGAAAGTAGTATTGAACTAGGGATATAGATCAAAATCATTCATCTTTCACCAGAGACATCAGAGAAAAATAACCATTGCCATAAATGTCAAATCTACATAGAATAACAAGGGCAAAACACCTTTTTTTGGTGGTAGAGCTCAATGTCCAGAGCTTTATATGATGAAAAGGTGCAGTCATTCTGGATAAAAACGAAATATTGTCTGGGATCATTTTAAGCCATCTGTAGTTGAAGCTGTTCCCTTCTTTCACTGTCCCCCTGTTCCTACCAGTTTTTGTTTGGTATGCACAGGTGTGACACCTGCTCAGAGATGGACCACTGCTTGTTTCCAGACTGTTTCTTTAGGTTGTGAATTAAGGTGCAACAGCAATTTTTTTCCCTTTGCTTCAATGATTTTGCTTTATTTGTTCATACACATGTGGCAGGAGAGTCAAGTACTTCTACTCTTTTTTTCTGTTTCAGGTTATAAGGCCTTCATTCTTATGTTATCAAGGCCTGGCCTCCTTGATTATATGTGGTCTACTTTGGATTTACACTCTTTTTGATAAAAAAAATATTAAGAAAAAGGGTTTGAAGTACCTAATCAAGTTTTTAAAGCATGAAAAGTGATTAGAAAAACAACAAAAAACCACAAAACCCAGAAAGAGGCAAAGCAGAAATCCAGCAGGGGCAAAAACTCATGACCAAAAATCCTTAATTGTATAAACTTTCAGTTGTATTTAATTACATGGGACAGGGGTATCTCTTGTTACGCTCATCTTGACTCGTCGGTTACATTTTCATGTACATTCTTTGAGCAGCCTTGAAAGAAGCTTCAGTGAGGTTGAAGTGAAAGGTCTCAGCTGGTGAGTGTACACTCAGTTTACCTGAGTTAAGTAGTTTAAAGCTAAATCAATTATTCTGGTAAATGTTTTCAGTATCTATTGCCTTTAGAAGAAATGGATAATGTGTTTACGTAGCAAACCCTCCCAAAATGCCATGTCCAGGCACACAAAGGATAAGAAAGTGCCTGGGAACATCTAACGTGGATTTACAAAGGGCAAATCATGCCTGAGAACCTGCGTCCTGCGAAGGTCTTCGTGACCAGACAAGTGACTCTGTGCATGAAAGAAGTGAATTATGTTTCGTTTCACTCTAAGAAGGCTTTCAAATTAGTCTCACAAAGTGTTATTGTAGCCAAACAAGGGTGTCTGAAGTACTGTGTCTGTTTAGGGCTTTAGAGTACAAGAAATAACTGGATGCACTGGAGTGAGTTCAGAAGAAATCCCCAGCATGGTCTTGGGGTAGAGCACAAAAGAGGAACAGAAAAGGCTGAGACATCTGAGCTTGTGGATTTTTTCAGCCTGATGGATTGAAGGGAATCTCGTTCATCTTAGAATGAGGACAAAACCATTGGAGCTGGAAACGAAATTATGAGAAAAAAAATTTTAAAAGTTTGCAGAACAAGAAAATATGATTAATTATGAGGGTTGTTTTTGGGGTTTTGTTTTGATCTTTTTTTCATAGCTAGTGGTCAAGCAGGGATACAAGCCCCCAGAAAGGCTGTGAGGTTTCCTTCCTTAGAAGAAGGAAATTTAAAACTTGGCTATTATATGAGTGATCTGTCCCAGGTGGACCCACTATGAGCAGGAGTTTGCACTAGGTGACCTACAGAGTTGTCTTCTATATGAAATTATTCTATGGTTCTTCGATTTCTGTACATCTTTCAGCAGAAAATATTTAATTCCACCTTGAAAAATTTGTGTCAACCACTGCCTCTTCTTTCTGAAATGGGATCTACATTTACTTTTCCACATCTTTTTCTCAGATATTATACCTATTCTCTTATTAATATTCCTTTCACCACACGTAACAAAACTTTACCACAGGCAGTTTTCATTTTCCAAACCATTTAATAACACTCATTTTATTTCTACAGGTAAAAAAATAATGGGGGTGATAACATGTCCTGAATTGCTAGTGACAATAACTGTTAAGGCTTCAAGCACTTAGTATTTTTCACCAGCTGTTGCTTTTAACACCAACAATTTTTTCCCCCCAAATCTAGTTTTATTTATGTGTTTAAGAAAATTAAAGAAAAACAGCCGTTAGAGAAAAGTAAGCAAGCTTCCTGGTANAACAGCCGGTAGAAAAAAATAAGAAAGCTTCCTGGTAAAAAAAAAAAAAAAAGTGTTGTTGTCTGTCTTTGTCATTGCCATACCTAGATGTCACAAGTTTGCCGATAATGATGCCTTTTCCAGGTCCTAAAAATTAAAAGCCAGACATGGTTAAGGGAAAAAAGGGTTTTTACCTCGGTATTTAATAAGAATCCTAATGGTGCACCACTTCGCCAAGGTGGAATGTGCCAAAATGCACACAAATGATAGATCGCATATACAATTTATAGACCTTTCAAATTAGCACATCTACAAAGATTCCCCAATGAGGATGTGTTCTAGAGAGGACCTTGGGTTCTCAGGATAGTGGAGGGCTTTCCAGCCTCCAACTGCGAGGCCTCCAGGACATTTGGTCTTCTGGCTTAACAGAATACTAGGACTGTGTTAAGTTATCGGACTTAAGGAATTACAAGTACGCATGCTAAGCATGCTAAGAGCACTGAGGATACATAAAAGCTGTATAAAAGGTATATAAAAGGTATATAAAAGGTATATAAAAGAAAAGGCAAAAATCATCATGACATCAATGACACCGAGCTGTATGGTGAGGTCACATGCTGGATGGAAGGGATGTCATCCAGAGGGACAGGCTGGAGAGGCGGGACCATGTGAACCTCATGAAATTCAGCAAGTGCCAGGAGTAATCAGAATACAGAAATACAGGCAAAGCAGAGAATGGTTTGACAGCAGACTTGGGGAGAAGGATTGGTGGTGCTGGTTGATGAGAAGCTCCACACAACCCAACCACGTGCACTTGCAGCCCAGAAAGCCCCAACCATGTCCTGGGTCCATCAAAAAAAGGGTGACAGGCTTGGAGCAACCCAATCTAGTGGAAGGTGTCTTGCCCTTCCTCCCAAGGGGATTAGAACAAGATTAGAACTTTTCAGTCCCTTCCAACATAATTCTATGATGATTCTGAGATTTCCACTCCATAGTCTGAGCCATTGTGTCACTCATTCAGGCATGGAAGACAACCTGCACAGGTTCCAGATTTATGTAACAGCCGTCATGGTTATCAGGGATTAAATACTGATAATATTTCATCAGCCAGATCAAATTACTCCTGAGAAACCATATCTTTTTTACCCCCCACCCTTAATACTATTCGTGTTTTAGTGTATTATTTGAATATACAACTTGATGTATTATTTTCATGGTATTATTTATGTATTCATTGTATCTTCTGTGTTATCTGTTTCCTGACTTTAATTTTCAACCTTTTTTGTCATTTTCACACTTTTCTCTATGAAGGGATGCAGATGCAGTGGTTCACTTGGCTGGTTACAGCCCACCATTTTTTCCTTTAAAAAAATTCTGGAAAACCTTGAGAAAAGGTTATCCTGGTTTGCAGTATCTATACATTCTGTATTTTCACCTTTTCACTGCTGTTTCCAGAGTCTGGCAAGACTGAAGGTTTGGAATGAATAAGCTGCACGAAGCTTGGTAAATAAATAAATGTCAGAAACCATTTCTAATCTGCAGAGGAGCTGATGCTGAATGACTCCCAGTACTGAAGGGACTCTTTAGAACAGTGTTTTGTCAGCATCCACATCCAAGTTTTGCTGTAAGGCCAACCTTTTCTGGAATAATGGAGAGGTTTGACCTGATCCCAGCAGCATTTGTGTTTTGTGTGTGTTTTTGTGTGTAGATGCATATTCACACATGCTGCTGGGTAAACTGAGCTACAGCTTTATCAGAGGTGGGCTGAAAAGTCTATTATTCTGGGTAAGAATACGAGTTTATCGGTTATAATCATGATTTGGGCTCACAGGGTGTATTAACACAGTAGCTTTTATACCTCAAGAGTATCTGCGTAATTGGAAGGATACATCATGGATAGAAGAGGTTAAACAGATGCTTCTAGCAAGGAATTTCTTCCATTTTGTTTGTTAAGACTCTATTTTCTCATTTTACCCCGAAGCTAGCATAATGAAGATGTAATCTGTCTTCCTCCCCTCCACCATCCTTCCACCTTCACTCTTCTGCTTCTCTCTTCTCTGTTTATTATATTCTTTCTTTGAGGCAATAAATAAGAAGAGGAATTTTTGTTTCGTCTTCAGCAAAAAAAACACTTCTAAAAAAAGAATGCTAAAAAACCCCTACTCATTAGCCCTCAAGCACCACCATTGCTTAAGTTTCTGTTAGTAAATGGTCCAATACTTCTTGGGGGTGTAAGCAAGAAAGTTTGGTGCTCTACTGCACAGAGTTAAGATTCTGCCAGCTGTTAGCTGCTACTTTGGTTACTTTAGGGTGCTCGGTCCTATTACAAATCAAAGCCCATGTGCAGGAACCACAGAAGGGTTATCCAAAGAAAGTGTGCCCTAAACAGAGAGCTTGCCAACGGGACAAGTTAACCACAGATATATGAACAAGTTACCACGGAAATCACCCAAGACCATGATCTTAACCTGCAATGAAAGCGAGGTAATTTGGGCAAGGTTAGCAGGCAATAAGAGAGCTTGTTATGTCTAATTAGCTAAACATGTTCTTACTGCTCTTCCTACCCACTGGCCATTTAAGACTTTTAATTTTTTTCCGTCTGCACATTCATTTCTCATTGTTATCACCTCCATATGCAGTTCTCCAGACTCAAGTTTTTGTTATACATTGTCCACATGGCAGGTCACATCACATGATGGAACCTAAATGTTCCTTATTCAGCTGTCATTCCTGGTTTGAGGTTCCTGTGTTATGGGTTTCTTGCTTTAAATGTTCCTCTGGCCACAGAAAATCACTCTGCTCGTCCATGAAGCTCTCATTTCAGCACACTAGAAAGGAGCTGATCAAGAAAGGCTCCATAAAGAGTCCATAGGGTTCCATAATTTTTTCAATCAATTCATATTCTGCAAAAGTGTAAAATTTTCCCTGAATTAATATTGACATGAGGAAGATCAATGCCATTAGTTTAATAAAGATACTCTGCAATATTTCCTGTAATGAGGTTGTTTGACAAACCTTCCTAATAAACTTCAAAATGACTAAACCCTCAAAATTAATTACATGTTTCAGGAAAAACAACCACAGTGATTCACCACTCCCATTTTCTGACATATCATCCCCGTCTTATTGCATCCAGTAATTTTTTTCTTTTAAAAACAATTCAAGTAAATCCTCTCTTCATTGCATTGATCAACTTTTTTCCTTAAAAAGCAACTCAAGTAAAAGATGGAAGAGTGAAGCATTGTTCTGTAGACTATGCACAAGACACTTTGATGCCTCATATATTTCAACACGTGCTTGTTTCAGTAAACGATTTCTGAAAAAAAAAATATTCCATTGCAGTCCAAATCTTTATAAATCCATTATAAATTCCTTCTCTGTCTCCCTTCTGTTGAACACTCACTTCAGCAGCCTGCACAGAATCCCTGAATCCCAGCAGACCACAACTGCGTGGAGATGAAAGGAGGAAGGAGAGATTTCTTGCAATTTTCTTTTCACTGCCAGAAACTTAATATGGTGTTCCCTGTCTGCCTGCAATCTGGATCTGCAAGTATGTTTAGATGTGAAAACTGTACAGAGTATATGTACGCTGCATTCAAAAGTGGTGTGAAGCAATGTGTGTTGTTAGGACAAACAACACTCTTTACTGCATATTTTTTGTGACCCTTTTATTCCAGTGTTGGAAACTCACATTCAGCTTAGGCAAAAGGGGATTTTCAGAACTTAATTCCAATAGTCTCTTCACGTGTCTAAAAATGAGACAGTTAGCATAAGACAAGCTTTGGCTACTTTGGCTCAAAAGATTATACCACTTCTGTGAATCACTAATATTTTTGTTTGGTTGTGGGGTGGTTTTCTCTTAATTTACAGTTCTTGTTTGAGGCCATATGTATAAACACGCAAAAATAAATATACACCTGTTTCTGCCTCTTCCTTGATTTGCGTTTAGGTCTCCAGATTTCTTTCTGGTTCCCTTCAAATTCCTTGAGTTGCATTTTCCAATCTTCATCAGACAACTGAGGAAAATAAAACACTGAAAGCAGAGTCCTGATCTTCCCTTCTTGCTGACTCCTTCTTTATTGTCTTATCTTTTCATGTCAATTGAGTGTTTTCAGGACAAAATATTTCTGTTAGAGAAAAAGTAATGTAATATCGGGGAGATTTGCAAAGGCTACCAGGAATTAAGTTTATTTATTCGGTCCCCAGTGTGCCTAGTGACTGCGTCCTGATAAAGAACTGAAATCAAGCAGAAATTTAATGCCTAACACATAACTGAAAATACCTTACACGAGTATACAGATAGATAAAAGATATGGAGGCTCTCTCTACTGGACTGATAGTCAACTTATGCTCACAAAGCAAAAGAAATCAGAGTTAAAATAAGAGTTGAATGCCACTAATTTTCTATTTGCTTAAAATGAAGTTTAAAATGTACATTCCCAGCTCCTTTTACATTTAATTTTTTTCAATAACTGCCTGCTCTTAGCAGATAATAATTGATTTATTTGTTGTCGCCTTAAAAAAAATTGAAAAGATTTTCCTTTCTTGTGGAAATAGCACTGCAGTTCCTAGATTTTTTTTTCCCTTACAAAAAACAGTAGATGTCCATGTGAAACTGATGTAGAAATGCTTGCTTTTCACAACCATCTTACGGCCATCTCTGTCTTCAGCTGAGCGTTGCAATCAAAGAACCTTTAAAGATGATGGACAATTTAGAAAATTGTCAGATCTCTGAAAAATGCTTTGAGCAATTGACCTGAACTTATTCATCTTGAAGACTGACGCTAAGGATTTAACACTTCCACATTCTCTTCAAATTAGACCCAGAGCTATTGCTGAGTGATGCAGGATCATGTGGCTTTGAGTATCCAATTCAGTCAGATCCTGAGGCCATCTCTTTAGAAACATTTCCTGATGTAAAGATGCTTTAACCCACTCATCAGTCATGCTTTTGACAAGATAAAGTCAAAAGAATACAGTCTGTAGTAGAGAAGAACAACTTCAAAGTCTAACCAGCAGACAGCACCCTGATTCCAGAGCAATTCTTACACGAAATGAGATGTTGATTCAGTTATTTAGCATTATACCTGTGAAATAATGAAATAACATTGTCACAAGTTGGAAAAAATAGACCAAAACATGTGCTTTGCTGGCTTTGCAGCTAAGCAAATGCATGGAGGATGTTTATCTTCATTGCAAACATTTACCCAAAGCAGGAATGAAATTACCTGGAGGAATAGCTCCTATGTCACAAGAATATTCTGGATCCAAAAGGTGGAAAAATAACAAAATTCCAAAAGGAGGAGAAAGACTAGACAGACATCAGTAATCTTCATCACAAAAGATGCTAAAAAATCTGCAGAAATTATTCAAGTGTAAATTGAATCTAGAACTTTTTTGCATATGAAAATGAGTGAGAGGTGTATTTATCAAAATAGCTAGTGTTAGCTGAGAGTTTTCTTGTAAGAGTGTAGAAATTGCTATAACAGTCAGAGAAAGTGTCAGTCTAATCTAACAGGGGTCAATAGTGAATTGCATAAGAACCAGTGTTCAGTGATGTTTCATCAGATTTCTTTCAAAACCCCCAACAATTTGCAGTTCCCTTGGATCAAACAAGAATATGTTTCTTCCTTGCTCAGAACAGACTTTAAGCTGTGTTTTATGTCACATCTTAGTGACTAACCAGGTGAGAAGTACATAACTGGGGACAGATAAATCTCTTTGATTTTGCCTAAAAATATATTTTTTGTCAAGACCATTAAATGGCTTTCTTTTAAAAAAATAAGGAAATTAATTTTACAATCCCACACTCTCCACCCTCCATCTGCTAAAAATAAGACATGAAACTCATTACAGAAGTGCTGGACAATGCCATTATTTTCTGCATTGCTAAAGCTGCATTTTCCGTCCCATCCATTCCTTTCTTCCTTCCTAAAGCAAAGTCCAAGTTACAAGGGGAAGGGAAGGAATATCTGAGTCTCTGTAACGTGAATTTCTTCAGAGGCTGGAGCAGCTGAGGGTGAGATATGCATTGCTGGGCCATGTGCTATATTTCCGTGACACCCAGGCTCTTCAAGGCACAAGTTCACACAGCAAAACTTTACCTTCTCCTTGGCCCAGTGTGCTAATCCTGCCTAGTCCCATGGCCGTTCAAGTTAGACCCCATTCTGGTCACCAAAAATGCTTTACTGTGAAACCAGCAAAAAAAGTATCACAGAATAACAAGGCCAAAAGGAAAACGTGGAAAACTCTTACAAGACACGTCGCTCTAGGGAGAGAGAAGGAGGAACAGAACTAATGCAACACCTTCATGATAATAACTAATTCTGTGGTCTCACAGTCTAGGAAAATAGCAAAGCTGAGCCTGCGGAACTGCCTGCCATGAAATCAGAGTGAGGTTTGTCCACCTAATTACTTCTGAAGACTTCCAAATGGATTTAAGAGTAATGGTGTTGACACGAAATGCTCGTTTCACGTTTTTGCACCATGTTACTCATTAACTGTGCAGGCTGCTGAAAAGAGGATTGCTTAGCCAGAGACTGAGGGGAAAAAGTAAGGTGCTTTTTTTAGGTTGAATGAAAAATGCTGGCTTGTGACAGTGGAAACTAGTGAATTCCAGTGGACTCCTGGCCAAATCAAATGGGTAACTGCAGTGTTTACATTGGGGAATGGGACCATACACGAAGGTTAAAATGTTTATGTTTTCAGAAGAAAAAGTTTCAACATTATACCTTTAAGCAGTAATTCATTTTAAAATTAAGTTAAAATTCTGCAGGGAAGCAGAATGTTTGACGTTGAGGGAGGTAGAAACAGGAGGTTTTAATGACAAGGATTTCTGTTTAACTTTTGCATTTGATGTGCGCTTGTTTAGACCTGAAACACAGTCATATTGAATGTCTGGCCACAAAAGGTCACACTGGTTCCTCACAAACCTTAGTCTTCAACATTTTTTTCAGAATAAATTGATTTTGAATTGATCTTGGTTTTTCTCCTTCCTTAAAAAATGTCATTGCTCAGTGGCAAGAATATGATAGGCAGTTTAAAAGTGTAAAGATCTGAAGAGAGAGAAAAAGGGCAAAAGACCTTGGAACACTTTTTTATTTTCTTTTAAAAGATATTCCACCACGTGTATTATGTGAACAAATAACAACAATGCTGCTTGTCTGAAGAAGACAGAAAGATTGATTTTTCCTGGTTTTTATGTTTCTGCTCATGTTTTCAGCCCCAGCCACTGCTGTAATAGCCAAGTGTTTGAGCTTTGACCTGAACAATAGCATTTCACACTTGGAAAGATCCTTATACCAGCCTGTAGGAAGTCTCTGCCACCATGCCTCTTGATACAACACTTGTCCAAGGAAAAAATTAGTAACTGTCAAAACTAACACGGGTATAATGCATCTGCTCTTGGGTTAGTGGTTTGGGCCTCGTGTTTCTGAAAACAGGATTCAAATATATACAGTGAATGTCTTTGGCTGTAAGAAAGGCAGGTGGCAACATAGGAGCAGTCAGCTCAGCCTTTGCTGGACATGGTCCCATCCATCCAAGCGAAGAGCTGTTCCCTGTTCCCTCCAGTAGAATGGGAGAAAAAGGCCTCAAGTTGCACAAGGAAAGGTTTGGACTGGATATTAGTAAAAATGTCTTCACTGAAGGGGTGTTCGGGCACTGGAACAGGCTGCTCAGGACAGTGGTGGAGTCACTGTTCCTGTAAACGTTCAAAAAGACGTGTAGTTGTGGCACTTCAGAACATGGTTTAATGGCGTGTTTGGCAGCGTGGCATTAACGGGTGGACTTGAGAAGCCTAGAGGTCTTTTCCAACCTAAATGATTCTTTGATTATATAAGCAATGAGAAAACTCACAGTCGCTCTGGGAGAGTGTCTTAACTACAAACTTGGTGGTCAGTGCTGGGATCAAAAAAAAAAAATCACTGCTCATGTCAGTCAACACCCATTCTTTCCCATTTCGTTGTCTGGGATGGCATTTTTTCTAGACCCATGGGATTACTTTCCTCTTTTTTTTTTGGCAAAGTTACTTATTAGAGACTGAGAAAATTGTGAATAATTTTGATGTCCACAGCTCTTTCCTCTAATATATTATGGGTTTACGCTTGTCCTAAAATCTTATTATGTTTGCCCTGATATGCTGATGGAATGGGTTGTGATGGGGAGGGATCCAAACATGTTCATGGACTCTTCCTGATTGCCTGCCTGTCTCTAAACTGATATCCAGGTGCTAATAAACAACGTGGCACCCAGTTCTTCTTTTCTGGAATGGGACTTGTTGAGAAACAGAAAAAAAATCCACCAGACATGAAGGGAAGGATATGGATCTTTCTAGGACATTATTCAGAACTTTTCCTACTCCTGTTCATGGGTTTTTCTATTCCTTTTTTATTTACTGTGGTGCAAACAAGGCTGTTCAATATGCTGCTTCCCTCCCTATTTAGCATATTTTCCTTGCAAATCTCATAAATTATTGCCCGTCAAAAATGCAAATCAGGATCAAAACCAACAGAAATTCCTCCAATTTGCCCCAGTGGGATTTAGATGAGCACGCTGTTGAACATGTGTACCCTTCTGTCTCTGATCTAGACCATGTGCCTTCAGAAAAAAAAAATACTCATAGAACAAGGCTTTTGGACATATAATTATACAGAATTATGTAACTGAGTTATATGACGACTACCAGGGTAGAAGTCTGTAACAGAAATTTAGGAGAGTTCTTGCAAAGCTTAGCACTCCACCTGCATCCTCCAGGTGTCTCCATGACAATCTGGAGGTCCCAGTCACGAGGGGAAAACTGCAAAAGCCATCTGAAGTAGACCATGTTGTTGCAGGGATGAGATGCACAAGTGGAAATGCACTGCTTCCCTGCCTGAAGACCACCACTAACTCACCCAGGATGAAGCTGTTGACTCTGACAGTGTGATTTCCATCAGTGAAATCTACTTTGGAGTGCTTCTGTTGCTGCCATGACCAATGGTGGTAACAAAGCTGAACACAAAAGAATCTGATCCTGATGGAGATTTTCCAGCTAATGACAGTCCAAGGGCAGAGGCAGACTATTGATCTGTTTGGTTTCTCCACACTTTCCATCTCAGATACAGGTATTCAGGTATTTTTATGCTCTGCCCATGGGGCCGATGATTGCCAGTACCTCCCCACCCACCACCCAGCCCAGGTGGTTTTGTGCAGGAGCTGACCTTCGTGGGGAGCTGTCTGTCTTAAAGATGGCAGCTCATCCATCATGGCTTTCACAGGCTGTCAGCGTTGCATTTAATCTCAGTTGTAATTTTCCAGGGGAGGTTTGCAAAAGCCACAAACAGAATCCTAATGCTGTATAATGAGGTTTGTAGCCAGTGAATGCTTCCCCTCAGGATGAAGCTGTACTGTCTTCTAGCTGCCCTCAGCCATGCAGAGACGGGAAATTTCCAATTCAGCCTACAGTCCCATGTGCTGTTCACAGCCCACATGCTGTTGGAATAGGTATATCTTTACTAGAAAACATTCCATTATATGTGGTCGCAGGTATATCTTCCCTCTCAACTCACATGTGCTCTCAGAAATAGGCACTCAGAATCATGCATTTTACAAGAAAGACATTTTCAGGGACTGACACATCATGTCTATGAGGCTTCATTCTCATTTTATGGATTTTGGGGGATCTTGCTCATTGCTTATAGTCCAAGTTTCAAGCCCTTCTTCTGTAAGTCCTGGCCAAAACCCCACCCAGACAACCACAGTTTTTAAAAACTTGAATCAAACTCAGGAAACTTCCGTCAGCTCTTAAATTTTCATTTTTCATTATGTTCACTATACCCATCTTCCACCTTCATTCCCTTCTTAAGGTTTACCAGCACAGAAATGAGCTAAGTTGGAATCAATATGACCAGAAGATTTCCTCTTGAAAACAATGCCAGATTCAATCAAGGAGGGTTACTCTAAGGATGAGATATAAAGCTCTGCTTCCCAGACATATATTCAATAGAATGACCTCTCTCCCTGACCTGTCTGTCCGTGTCACTCTGACAGATCATAGCTGCCACTGATACAGACCCATGGAAGCTGTAATTTGTCAACAAGGCCCTGGGTTGTGCAGATCTGGAATGGATTTCTACGATATAGTTTCTCGTCCAGCAATAAGATGGGAACAGGGTAAATCCCTGGAATTATGTGGGCCTCAGTCACCTCATCAAGCTTTATCCCTTGTTTCTCATTCCATAGGTGTCTAGCCTCTTGACCGAATGATGAACCAAAAGAAAAATGTGTATTTTTTTCCTCTAGACACCTCTTTATATTTACAGATTCTTCAGCAAACAGATTAGTTAAATTACTATAGCTATATTCTTTGGTGCTAGAAGCAGTAATGACGATTATTACAATGTTATATTTTAAAAAATTATGTTTTCAGCCTTGAAGCTGAAAAACACCAGCTAATCGCCCTGGAATTGTTTGTGCCAGGTGTCCTCCTCATGCTGAATTACCTCATAAAATTTTGCCGAAGCAGTTAATCAGTTCCTGAGGGCAAGATTTAAGAAAAATACCATGCTTTGAAATTGACTATCTCTATTAATAACTTTAATGTTGTCTCTGTAATTTGTCAGGAAACTAGAGTCCAAAACCAAACTTTTGTTGCTTTTTATAGAAACCCAGCCAAATTTGGCCAAGTTGCTAACCTCCAGCCACAAAGATATTGTGAGGAAGTTTTTTCGCACGATTTAATTCTCCTGAGTATTCTTCATTTCTCACAGCTTTTAGCAGTCTTGTTTCATTACAGAGCATAGTATGTCTTCCCTGCAGCTATTCTTCCTTGCAGGGTGGAGAAAACACAGTTTTAGTCGTAGAAAATAAAAAAGTAAAAGAAAGAAAAAATGTAACAAAGGAGGAGCAAAGTGGGGTAAAGACTAGAAATTCACAGAGAAAAAGAAAGGACAACTTTTTATATTTGAGTATTATTGTGCTGACACCCTAATTATATTTACGACCTTACCATTCTTTAACATAAGGATGTTTCAGTTCATGTGGATTTTTTTCTTCCTTTTAGATAATGAACGTATGAAATCTTCATTGAAACTGCAGATCTGTGCAATCATTTGCTCAGAACTGCAGCATCTTTAACAAAATAAAGTAAAAAATTCCTCCTTCATCTCAAACAAAGCATAGAAAAGAAAAAAGATCATTCTAAAGTCCAAAATAAACCGAAATAGTCTTCTATCCAGACAATCAATTTCTCAATGGTGCCCAGTAGACATATTGAATCATGCATTTTGCTTACACAGCTGCCCAGAGAAAAACAAGGCCCATATTGCTACGCATCTCTTTTTGCAAAAGGTTGGCAATTATAGTGCTTGGAAAGTGGTAACCATCTTTCATTGTGTCAGTAAGTATTATTCAGGTTGGCATACAACCTCCCTGCTTACCCTCACAGTACGCTTAATTAAATTAAGATAGTACCTGGAGCACAGAGGACCGATCCTTACAAATATTACAAAGTTTGTGACTCGATGCAAAGGTGATGGTGAGGGATTCTGTGGTCTGTGTTATGCAGGTACATGCTCAGTGCAGATTTACCTCCGGGCTGGAATGAACTGATTTTCTGTTTCATCCCAAATCCTGTTTCTCACCGTATCCAGCCTTGCAGATAGGGAGAATAAATGCAATGAGGTGGTGTCATAATTTAGTCCTAAACGGCATTTTCTTTATAGTAGGCATGAGAGAGTGTTTTTGTATCTTGAATCATAGGGGTTTATTTCCCTAATAAATATAAATGGCACTTTGGGAGCATGAAACTAGAAATCAGAAAAAAAAAAGAAAATCAACAGCAACAAAGCACCAAGATGAGTTTTGTGGTAGACAGTAGCAATTGAGACTCTCCGTAGCCTATTGTGTAGCCTTTCACAAGGCTGCCTCAAAGTACTGTTTTGCCTTTTCATAAGGATGTTTAGAAAGTGACTTGAATAAATCATTATATTCAAACGCAAATAAAAACAAAGCCTGAGATTTCTGACCTAGAATTTGAATATGCACCATACATCTAAGCCATACAATTCATTTATTCAGATTTATGTTCAAATACTGAAAGAAAAGGACAGTCTATTGACTGGGAAGCTGGGTTAATGTTTAGAAGATCACACAGTTTGCTTTGTGTTTTGCTGTGGACTTGCTGCATGTTATTGGATGAGCTCCCAAAGTGTAAAGAGTGCCTTAAGTGGCAGGCAGTGGCAGCCCTTACGATAAGCATTTAAGCTCTATTTGAAGCACACGTTAATCAGCATGCTGAGCACCCTTCCATTTAGCAGGCTGGCAGGTCAAATGCCAAGAGATAGCCAATATGGAAATTTCAGAAAAATGATCCCTGTTTCAGAAGTCAGGCAGGTGAAAAGAGCTGTCTTGCTTCCCTCTAGGCTCATGCAGTTCCTCAAAATACAGACACATTTCCCACATGTTCTACAAGAGCAGTAAGTACGCAAGGCCACTTAGGGAAGATGAGCTGAAAAACAAATAGATTTTAGATCTTCATACAGCTCAGGTATGAGCTCAGTGATAGGATTACAGGTCTGCAAAGACCCAAACACTCCAAGAGGTGCTCAGAAATTAATGTGACTGAAAAATATTAAGGTATGAAAGCTGGTGTGCTTAAAGAGTCAAATTGCCTCCAGGATTAGGTTAATGCTCAACGAAGATTTTCTAGGGCCTTAATGCTATGTAATTCTTTCTAGTCATCCATTCCAGACCATAGAATAAAAGTACTAGCACTGTCAAACCAAAGGATTACTGTACTATAGAGAGGAAATACATGGAAAAATTGATGCATCAGAATTAGGGACATAATATACCTGAGCAAATGAATATTGCCAGTCTGCTCTGTTGAAATACCTCGTGAATTCAGCCTGATTCTTTCACTCTTGAATCTTTTCCGTTGGATGCTGTCAGATTATTTTCTTGGTCAGTGATTTGCAGGATCAAAGAAGTCAGACCATATATATCGCAGTGTTCTCGTGTTGATTAATGTTTTGTGCATTAGGCAATATTTAAGGAATTTTCTTTTCTTTGTAGGTCTCAACTGAAGAAGGAATGAGCTTAGCCAGAGAATACTCCTGCTCCTTTTTTGAGACTTCAGCTGCTCTCCGCTTCTACATTGATGATGTCTTTCATGGACTAGTGAGGGAAATTCGAAGGAAAGAGTCCTCACTGTCCATGATAGAGAAGAAGATGAAGAGGAAGGATAGTCTGTGGCGGAAACTGAAGGGATCCCTGAAGAAAAAAAAGGAAAGTACAACCTGATGACAATTCTCCATGAGCCACTCATCAGGAGCTGACCACAGTAACCTGCAATAGTTCAAAAAGGCAGCATTGACACAGCATCTTCCAGGCCAGGTCCTGGAGTTCCTTCCCCTCAGCTCTCATGCAGAAGTTGCTCTTTGAAGGCCCAATTCATGGTTTCCCTGTGGCTCTTCTGTCCTATAGTGTCATTTATCATACCCTCTCATACCTTTTCTGCAACTCTGAGTGGAGAAAATACTGTGTTTTTTAATGTGTGTTCCATGGCTGGACTTCAAACGCTATGAATTATGCCAGCATCCAAGGCAGAACCAGCTTCCACCAGCTCTAGGACAATGGATACAATTATTGCCGCCTCTCTGCATGCACAGGTCATTTCTCCATCCAGGAACGAATGACGTTGATTTTAATGGATGTTTTGACTGTTTAAGTACTTTGAGATTTGACCTTCAGCTTTGCATTCACACGTAGGTTTAGGGTTAGAGTGTGCTCGGCCTGCACGCCCGTGTCTGTGTGTGAGCGTGTCTGTGAACAAAAGGGAACACTGGGGACTCACAGTTCCGACCCTGTGGTGCCCTATCCCCATTGTGGCCTGTCCAGTCAGCAGGCAGGTCTTGCAAGCAGAGTACAAGTCGTGCACCAGCCCTGCAGAGGCTGCAGAGATACTGCTCTGTCTCCTCTGACCTGTACTTGCCAGGGCTGGCTGGCAGAGATGCCATGTCCTACAGACATGCAGTGCATTAAATAATACATGAGTTTGTGCTGGAAAGGAACTTTTAAAGGTTACCTGGACCAAACCCATGCAGTGGACAGGGACACCTTCAACTTGAACAGGTTGCTCAGAGGCCTGTTCAGCCTGACCTTGGATGTTTCCAGGGATGGGGCATCCACCACCAATCTGGGCATCCAGTGCTTCACCATCGGCTACAGTCCCCTGTCCCACCAAGGAGCTCACAAGTGCTCTGTCTGTCCGATGAGTCCCAGAGCCCTCCCTGGAGCAGTGCAGCTCTGCCCAGCATGTGATAGCATATGTGATGTAGCATCCAGCCCTTGACTTACTAGAGAATTGCATCAGCTCCATCACCATTGTTCACAGTCCTTGACTATCCAACTGAACCACTTGATTAATCAGTTGGATAAGTCTATTAAATATCCCTTTTTAAAGCTGGCATGAAGTAGAGTATATACTCCTAAACATTTTTTCCCTCCAGAGTTCTTTTGTTCTTGTTGTTATTTATAAATTTTACAGATAGAATATGCATAAGTTTTGTCAAAATAAAGATTGTGATTTCCATGGACCCATACTAGTAGTCAGTGTCATGTGTGTCTGTCCTGGAGACAACTGACGTAATGAAAAATCCATATCTTTGTTAGTAAGTATTCCTTTTTTCATTTTCATCTTTGATTATTTTGCAGGGTTTCAGCTAATTATATTTTTCATAGTCTGGGTGGGACTAGATTTGTGTTCCTCTGTAAATCCTGGAAAGGTTATGGTGTTGTGAATAACTTTAGTTCATTAAAATCTTGTTCTCCACTCTCTCTTCCTTTCAAGAGAATCCGGTGATATTTTTTGACTCGTTAAAAATCCTCCATCAAAAGTAATGTTGAATATTGAAAGAATAATGTGGCTATATTTCTATTTGAGAAAAATTATTTCAGAGGAATGCAAATACATACACACATCCAAGGTGAATTTTCTGTTTCCTTCCTCTGAAAGCTGAAGTCTACATTTATACCATTGTAATTACTATTATTATTTTATCTGTATTGCCACAGAGATTTTAGGTCAAGCGTCCTAGAGATGAAAAGATGCACTTGTCCAAAGAGTTTATGAGCTAAGTATTGGTGGAGGGACAACGGGAGGCTGCGCTGAACAGATGGCAGCTATGAGACAATAAATAACAAGGGGAAACATCTGTGTCTGTTCCAATCCTGCACACTGCATAGAGCGGAATGAAGCAGTCATTCCCTGTGTAAGAGAGCATAGAAATTACCACCCTGAGAAACCTTGAGGGATGGGCTTTGTTTTTTTCAGGCAGATGCCTGAACTTTGAGTCAATTGAAAATCATTTAGTGTTGGTTATGCCAGTTTGTAAGACAAAAAAAGGTTGCAGAAGACAGAATAGACACAGTCTAATATTAAGCCTTAAATGGATTAAATTAATTAAATATGCCCATTCACTAGCATTAAGGTCGTCTGGCATAGAGCAGCATCTTTCCATATTGTTAAACTCTCTTAGCCTTCACAGCAGGATTACCACACACACAAGCCACTCTTGGAAGTGATTCCTCGACTGTGTCAGGTTCTGCACCATGCTGAGCAACGGGTCACAAAAGTGCTGCTCTTCTGTGGTCCGAAACCAAAATAGGCATCATTCTAAAAGTTTGGGAGTATAGATATGCTCAGGTGTCTCCTGGGGCATGTTCAAATTAGTGGTACACACACAGGTTGCATAATCATATTTTCAGGAGTAGCAAGCCCATGGGAACTCCAGGTTCTTTGTGTCTTCACAACCAGCCCTGACGTGCTCGTTTTGAAAGATATTTGGTACCAGGTTAGTCTCTATAGGAAGAATGAGGTCTCATACCCTCTGAGGATCTTCTGCTACACCTTCTATGAGCAATTTCAGGCATTTGAAAATGTCTCAGGCAGGAAAGTCTGTGTTTGTCTCACTTCACTTTGACCATGTAAAACTTGAGGGTGACATCTAGTCATTCAGAGTCCCACTTTGGTTAATGCAGAGAGAGATGTTCACTGGCTGGTGATTTTTCCCATATGGCATGGATGGTTAGCATATGGTGAATCCCCTCTGAACTGGCTGCCTCTTTCCAGTGACTATATTTGACTCCACAAAAACCAGCCCAGTCTCCCAGATGACACTTTGATGTCTAAATTCAGGTGAGATAAACCCCATCAGTAAAGATTTTTCCACTCAGTATCAACAGCAGAGAATAGTTCTGCAAACTGTTAGGCATTGAGCCTTGTCTCTGAAACACCTCGCCATCCTTTACTTTTAAATTGGGAAAGTCATTCTGATTTACCATGATCCAATTCCTCAATAATCTATAATGCTTAACCTCAGTTAATTGAGCAGAGCTGATGGAGGTTAGAGTCAGTGAGGATAACATAAGTCATAACTGCACAAGAGACTGGGTACAGCTCCTTTACCTAATTAATCACTTTGATTTCATCACAGAAGATTGTACTTAGCTGTCAGACCTAGCTGAGAGAATTAAAAACAGCGGCTCTGTGTCTGAAGACTTTTCTGTCTCTGATTAGTCTCTCATCTAATCATGTCTGGAAGATCTGAAGAAGGAAACAGATCACTTTGTTTTGCTGTGTTGCCTACAGTCCCATGAAGGTGGCAGCTGTAACTTATTCCACTGTCAGACTGTGTTGCAGTTGGACCATAATTCAGGTTCCTACAGGAATATAATTAAAGCCAGCTAATAAATAAAATAAAATAATAACAATTTGCAAAAGTATGCTTGGTGTCTCTCACAAATTCATAATATATGGCAGTTAATTACACTTCTTCGCAGCTGTGGCAGTTCACATGTTGCCTCTAGTTGGGAAGTGATCTGGGGAAGGCTGTAAGTCAAGGTGGAATATTGCAGAACTTAAGTTTTCCTTTTTCACGTGTCTTTTGCACACCAGCCTTAGAAACTTTGCACAGAATCCTCCTGTGTTCCCTCAGATTGGCAGTCCATAACTTATGTTAGCAACCTGATGTCTTTACAAATGATTGAAAATAATTTCTTTACACACCCAAAAAATGTCTGTTTTGAGACTGAGATGTAAGAATGCATAGCTAGTATGAAAAGAATTAATTATCTTTATTTTGTCCACTACATACGTAATATATAAGCAATATACGTACACTATTATACATATAGCTTCTGGATTTCTCTTATTTGTAAACTTAGATATTTGAGTTCTCTCTGTATCATGGCAGACAGGAAAAAAATATGCAGAAAGCAAAAGATGCGCTTAGCAGAACTCATAGTGTCATGGCAGTGTCTCATAATGACAATTTACACTTCACAACTCAGTCAAATTCTTCTCCCAAGCTGAACATTTCTCTTGGTGGCCCAGATGTGATATTTGTGACAAGCAAAATACCTGCAAGTGGATCTTCTTGTAGAAAAGCAAACAAAGGTACCTACTGCGACCACTTCGGAAGGTGACACGGAGATAATGATGTCCACTTAAAAATTAAACTGAAAACTGTCCGTGCATTTCATATAAATCACAAAAAGTTCATCGTTAGCTGCTATAGCTAGCTATATGCACTAGTGTTGGCCTGAATTTGTACTAGCAATTGAAAGAGGGATGTCTAACATAGACAGTTATGCTAATATAATTCAATTAAGTATACTTACAGCAGTTAGCCATATTTAGACATTCCCTTCAGGGACTCTTATTTATGCAAGTGTGCATCACACACTGCTCATTGCTTATGACTCTGAAAAAAGTACCAGAAAATTAGCAGAGGGATGGCAAAATCACAGAATGTCACTTTAATGCAATATGAAAATCACTGTTCTCATAACTTTGAATGGCAGTTGAATGGAACAGTGTCTTAGACCAGATCAGCCTCCCTTTTAGTACTCTTTCTACCTTGATCTGTCCCTTCAAGCATGTGGAGCTAAGATGTCTGCCTGGCAAAATGATTTGTACTGGGGATGGCATTGTCTCACAGACGCTGTGAAAGTCACCCCAAGAGGCATTGCCCTGCACCTCTAGTCTGATTTATCACTCCCTGGTGCTCTTGGTTCTAAACCTCCTCAATTTGAGCTCTCCAATTTTGTTACATCGGGCTGAATTATGGGGTTGTTTTGTGATGAGGACAAATGTCCATTCAAGAGCACCAAACTCATTTCATGATCTGAACTCTTTCCCCAAGAGGTAATAAAGACAAGAACATCCAAAGCCATTGCATCACCTACTGTATATCTTCTGTCAATAGATAATTAATGTGACAATTAGATCTTCCCATTCTCGCACTTTGTCATGCATCATTTTTTACAGTGCTTTTAGACCTACAACTGTTTCAAAAACTGCTTGATCAAGCTAGAAAGCCATCATTTTTCATGGTGCTCTTGGAACAGAATTCCAGTAAAAGAATAATTTTAGGAGGGTAAAGTAAAGCAAGTCTTATAATAATATTATATTGCTTTAGTTGTATAAAAAAGGCCCGATATCATTTTACCCATATAGATTAAGCATAATCCATAGAAGAGAAAGGCAGTCTATTTCACATCTGTGAAATGCAGAGGAGAAAAATCTTATGTATTTATGCTCTTCCTGCATTCTGCAAACAAGATAGTTTGAAATTACTGTTCTTGGAAAGAGGAAATCAGGATAGAACTAGTAGATTAAAGAACTGTATTTTAAATCACGGTTGTGACTTCATTTAGCCCATTCAAAAAGTTTCTTAGGCAGTTCCTTCCATTACTCTCTCTGCAATTCTGAAACACCAAGGGTAACCTATCCATCTTGAACTCTATCCAAATAAACTCACTCTTTTTCATTTTACAAGGGTATGTAAGTGACAGGACAAGGGGAAACGGATTTAAATTGAAGAGAGTAGGTTTAGAATAGATTTAGGTACAGGAAAAAATTCTTTCTTTTACTGTGAGGGTAGTGAGACCCTGGCACAAGTTGCCCAGAGAAGCTGTGGCTGCCCCAACCCTGGAAATGTCCAAGGCCAGGTTGGGTGGAACTTGGAGCAAACTGGGATAGTGGAAGGTGTCGCTGCCCATGGCACAGAGTAGGAATGAGATCAGCTTTAAGGTCCCTTCCAACGCAAGCCATTCTATAATCCTATGATTTTATTTAATTTGTTCTCTTGCATCAGCCCCAGCTATTTAAAAGGCAGTCTCAAATGCTTTTGACGGACTAAAGACACAGAGTCTTCTGCCTTCTTCATAAATTTCTCATTAATGTTCACACTGAAGAGAAAGAGTAATGTTTTCCATGATAAAGTTTTGCAAAGTCATTCGGCTTTCTGAACAAGAAACTGCCAGTTCCTGCAAACTGAATTTGCCTCCACTGCTAGACACTGCTGACTAATCACAGATGCCTCTTTATGTAAGACATTGACTGAATAAGCTTGAACACATAAAGCATTCAGCCAGCACAAGTGGGCAGCTCCTCTGAAGGCAGAGGAAGATCTTATGGTTGATTCACATCCGTCTCCAGAACAGAACTGCACATTAAGGCACGATAATGAATATACTTCAATCACACAGAGGAAGATGAGGTTTCTGTCACTGAAAACTTACAAAACCCATAACCCAAAGCAAAAGACAATTTAAGGAAGACAGAATAAACAGGCTATTAGTAATGACAAGGATAGGCAGAAGCAGTCGAGGAGAATACAGTATGAGTAAATGTATGAAAATTGTACGATCATAGAATGGTTTGGTTGGAAGGGAACATTAAAGGTCATCTAATTCACCCCTCCCTGATGTAAAAAGGGACAACTTCAACTAGATCACTTTTCTCAGAGCCTTGTCCAACCTGACCTTGAATTTTTCCAGGGATGTGGCATCTACCACCTCAGTGAGCAACCTGTGCCTGTGTGTCAATTGAACTTGGAAAGCCTTGCACCATTCTCCACCCTGGAGGAGTCTTAATGTCTTTTAGAAGAGGACTGAGAGCAGATAAAATGGCAAAAAGATATAAGCCAAGATCCAGAGATTTGGTTCCAGTGCACCCACCATAAGAGTTTGGTGGAGGATATTAAGATAAGATGAGTAATACTAAGAGAAATAGAAATTGATGATGATTTTCTTCATCCTTCATGTGGATGATGCAATTTGGTTGGCTTAGAAAATGAAGGGGAGAGATCAGAGAAATTACTACTGCTGAGAATATGCAAGATGGTCTAGGAACATTTTAATGAAAATCAAATACAAAGAACACAGCACAGAATGAAAAATCGAGCCAGAGGAAACAATACCAAAACTCAGTAAAGTGAATGGGAAGTTTGTATTTCCTCCCTGCAGTATGCATCAGGTTTCTAGTGAGAATCTGATTGAAGCTGACTATGGAATAAGTTGGTTCCTCACTGAAACTTCTTCAGACACTTAAGAGAACAAATCTCTCCATGGTCTTTGCTGTCTGCCCGTGCTGTGTATGTTTCAGACAATGAAAGCAACTCTTTTCAACAGAATAGTTGGGGAAAAAGTAGGATGCTCAGCTTTGTACTTTTGGAAGAATAGTAGCAAAACCCTCATTTGTATGCCTCATAACTAATATAAAAGATGGCATGATAGCTCCCTGCTGAAAATTTTAAATGATGCTTCAAATATATGGTTTCATCTGGGAGAGCTGCTACCAGTTTGCAACCAGTGCATGCAGACCTTTCACTGCTGGCTTTTTCCCTCCCACTGTGCTCAGACCAGATGTTAGTGAAAAATGTAGGAACCCGTTTTGCTCTCCTGTTTAGTTAATAGGGTGTTCACCGAAGACTCCTAAGTCTTTATCTGGCAAAACTGGATGAGATCCAAGTTATCAGAGAATACAGCAGGGATGTCTTTAAGGAGGCAGATGTTCAAAGAAGTACTTTGAAGAGTTTTTTGACCTGTGAGGAGTTGATTACCATGATGTGGATGAAAGATGAGAAGAAAAATAGATGAAACCACAAAGCCTAAGAGAATATGCTACACCTGCCAACAAAAAACTTCAGAAAGACTTCAGTTATAGAAGCTGTAAAATACTGCTGTGATAAAAGTTCTGAGCCAGGATAGACCTTCAGGGACTGTAGAGAAATTTGAGAACACTCAATACCATCTCTGTTCTTTCACCTGACAGAGATTTTTCAATCCACTTGTCACTGAGTGATAAAAATCCTTGCAGGGAATCACATGCATGGGAGAGAAAAAGCTATACTGTGGCACAAAAAGGTCTTCAATTTTAATGGATAAGGAGGTCTGACTATCTTGAAGATTGCCCACCATGAGTTAGATTTTGTAAATTAAAAGCAAGTTTGAAGACCACTGTTAAAAGCCCTCAGTACACCTTGGACATAAATCAGTGCCAATAATTTCACTGATATACAAGTGACTGTGCTAATTGTCAGCCTGATGCTGAAGCAGCCTGTCCTCCTTGGCCAGCAATATTTTTCTGCTGCCGGGTGGCTGACCAGCAGTGAGTGAGTGCTAAGCTTTAGACTCCACCTTACGAACCCGCTGTTGGGCCCACTGTTACCTGTGGGTTTCACCCAGTCAGAGCCTGGGGGAGGAATTTCATCCATCACAACCCTCTGGGCTGCAGCAGCTCCTTTCCCCTGGGATGGGTGCGAGCAGGAGCAGGAGAACCATCACTGCTGGGAAGGCGTCTGAAGGCAGATGCCCTTTCCCAACCATCCTCGAGGTGTGCTGATCAAACAGGGAACAAAAGCTCTTCTTGAAATATTTATCTCTTTTCCTGCAAAAAAGTGTTAGAATGCTAGAGTTAAATAAAATTTGCTGTTTTTTACCATTTTGGAACTGTATGTATTTTTTTTATCTTGTAGAGCAGGGCAGGCATTATGTGATCGCTTTCTCACTAGAAAATATGTACTCTACGCTCCCCGAATATTCTCAGAGACACACACATATACAAACACACACTGTATTCCAACCCCAGAATTTAATCTGTGACTGTCTATATTTCAGCCTGCATCTGAAGTAAAATCAGAGTGATTTTTTTCTTTCCACATCTTTATACTACAGAGGAAAAAGAGGGCTCATAAGATTCATAATTTTACTGATAACACCCACACCATCTATTTCCTACATGCCTCACTGGGTATCTTTCAGTCACTATTTTCCTAAACATAGAAACCATAATACTGTTCTTTTCACTGCAAAGAAATCCTGAAAAAAGTGTCTTAAATTAAATGTATAACTTTAATGTGGCCATATTTGCCTAAAATAACATGTTCAAGTGCATCAAATCTGGGTTGTAATAATTCATGGTGAAGATGAGCAAGCTATTGGCACTTGGTGGAGTACTTGCACGTGACTTATCTTAGGTATTTTTAATCTCTGTGAAAAAAGTATGCCAGTGAGAGAGCAGAGTCTGCTGGGATGACTTTGGGTATGTACATTAATCAGCACTAGCAGAAAAAAGTAAATAGAGGTTCAATATCTGGCTAACTTCCAACTGTTGAGACACATTAGATGGTAGGCAAGGCTTGCAACGGAACTGGTAAAGGCCTTTACATTTAGGTCACCTATATTTAGACAAGATAAAGCACTGTGTCTTGTCCTACTAAGAACTGTCCCAGATTAATAGATCATTTCTCTCCCCAGCTTTCGCATTTCTGCTGTGCTGCTGCCTACAAAACAATGCCTGGATTTGAAATAAGTTTGAGTATGATTTAACCAAAAATAAATTGCATTTATCTTTAGAAAATGATAAGCTGAAAAGGATAGGTGTCTACTTCACTTCAACCAATTCATATTATATTTTGTGGTATATTTTTGGTTCAGTTTCTGGGTTTAAGCACTTGCAGGGACTTAAGTAATATGAGTATCATTTATCATGGGTTTCCCTCTTAAAGGATGAGACTTTCTGTAGATCCTTGTTTTGGTATATTTTCTATTGCCCTACTTTAATTAAAAGTTTACAATACACAGAATGTATGTTTCATGCTGCATCCAACTAAACGACCCTTTGCTGCTGAGGCCAAAGCAGAATTCCCAGAAAGTGGATTAAAACACATTCATTATGTTGTCTATCCTCCTTCAAACACTGTTCAGTAGAAATTACCTGAGTCAGAAGTTATATCTGTGAAATCAGTGATCCTCAATTGAGCCTCTCTCGTGAAATTGTTCTGGAACCTGTTTTTGAACCTGTAAAATTTGGCATCCAAGCAAAAGGGTAAACCTTTTGCATCCAGGTTAATTTACACGACACCTTCCTGAGAAGCCTTGAGAAACACAAATTATTTCCCTCTTTTTATCCAATTATAGAATAGGCGCAAGTGTTGTATAAGTTCACTAATTTCTCTGCAGAAAAGAGCATTTGGAGCTTGATTTCAATAGCTAAATGGGGGCTTTTCTTTCTTCTTGAGGGACCCAAGGCATTTGTCTTTCCATAGAAGAAGCTGGAAGCCCTGAAAATCACCCTGGGACATCCCAATAGGCTTCTTGGGGAGGTAGGTATTTGTGAGATCACAGAAGACAAACACATCCCCAACATATGGAGGTGTTTCAGTGTGAACTACTAGCATGGGATGATTCCTGACCCCTGCCAATGTCCAAAGGGTGCCAACTGTGAAGGTATTACCCTCAAAACTCTGAGAGGAGTTAGATCACAGAATGCTGGAATGGTTTGGGTTGGAAGGGACCCTAACAATCACCTCATGCCATGGGCAGCTACACCTTCCACTATCCCGGGTTGCTCAAAGCCACACCCAACGTGGCCTGGAACACTTCCATGGATGGTGCAGCCTCAGATTCTCTGGCAACCTGTTCCAGGCCTCACCACCCTCACGGACAGGACCATATATATCCACCCACTCTGTGCCATATGCTCTTCTCTAACATAAAATTACTTAATTCTCTCTAGAGTAATCACCATTAAAAAAAAAAGCCAAACTGCTGTTTTTCCCACTGCAAAGGGAACAAGTTTTCTCATGTTTCTCACAGCAGCTCCTTGAATAAACTTTGAGCCCTTATATTACACATGTGCAGGACCAGTGCAGCCACAAAATCGTTACTGACATATTTCCAAGTGACTATACTATGCTAAAGATGTTTGTGTGTCTTTTGTTGCCTTGTAAATACGAAATAAGTTTGAGAGAACTGTGGCAGCTGCTCTGAGATGTGATAGAAGTTCAGCTGCTATGGGCCATCAGGAAGAAATATGAGTAGCCTTTGAGTTTACAGTTTGGAAATGAATACTACAGAGTCTAGAAGAAACACCGCATTGAGCAAGCTCATTCTTTAAAAAAAAGGCTTTCTCCAATGCAGATATATGTTTAAAGCAGCTACTCATTTACTTGCATGAATCTTGAGGTCCTGCTCCATGCTGGCTCTGGGTGACTCAGCATGCTTTTCTTCAGTTATATTTATTTTACCTTAGCTCTAATTGCCTCGTCTGAGCATTGAAATTAAAAATGTAGCATTACTTGGTGGGGGGTTGTATAATTCAAGCTTTAGGAGTATTTTGGAAATCCTCTCCAAACTGTTTTCCAGGACTTTTTCAAAGTCAGTTATAAAATTATCAGGAAATTCATTGTAATGATCACTTTTTATAGAATCATGGAATCACAGAATAGTTTGGGTTGGAAGGAACCTTAAAGACCATCCAGTTCCAACCCCCTGCCATGTGCAGGGACACCTTCCACAAGAGCAGGTTGCTATTGGAAGGTGTCCTTTTCTCAGAGGTCAAGACAAGAGTCTGATAAGGTCATTCTCCAATAAAATAAGAATTTTCTCTGCTGTTTACCAAAGTACCTCAAAATCCCCAAAGCATGTAAACAACCTAAACGTACAACAGTGTCATAAAATAGTTGTTTGGTTTTTTTTTTTTGACAAAATAGGAATAAAACTAGAATATTCAGGGTTAATCAGTTCTTGATTTTGGAACCATTTCAACTAGAAAACTCTTTGTGAAAAATAAGGGAGGATACTAAAATTAATTTTAAGATTAGTGAATTGGTTTCTTGAAGTCTTTCCATGGCTACACCCTGTTCAGAGAGAATTTCCTTTGTTTTAACACAATCTTAGAGCGCATTATTTCTGCTATCAGACATATATTATTTTAAGAATATAATTTTTGCAGATCAGATATAAAAATTATAAATGTGAAGTTATATATGCATGAAATCAATATATTAACTAGAAATCTGTAAACTGGAAATATTAAAGGTTTTTTTGTTTTGGTTTATTGGGTTTTTTCACTGTAAGGAATGGTTTGCATGTTTTTCTTGTATCTAGTTCAAGATTCATCTAGCAAACACTGAAGTATTATTTTAGTGTTCCACTGAAAGTGGTGGGGGCCTAGAACACTCCCTGGGAATGGCGCAGCCACAGCTTCTCTGGGCAGCCTGTGCCAGGCCCTCACCACCCTCACAGGGAAGAATTTCTTCTGAATATCCAATGTAAACCTGTTCTCCCTCAGCTTGGGGCTATTCCAGTTTTACTCACAGTCTGCTAAATCTGGTGTCCAAAGTGGGTTGAGCTAGTCAGCAGAAAGCAGTGTTCAAGGCGAGTATGTGAGATCCTGCTCATTTCATAATTTAGTGGCTTGTTTAAAACTCTGAGTTAAACACCTGTCTTAGGCTTGTGCCTTCTGCTGTATTTAAATGCCCAAAAGTGTTTATTCTTCCTTGAAATGGGCTGAGAAGAGCAGACTAGGGCAGCAAATGAAGATCACTTGTGATTCAGGGGTTCTAAGACTGAATTCATCCATCCACAGGCCAAATTCATGTGTCTCAGATGGCTCCAGACCTCTGTTGTATTCAAAGTCTGGGCACACACCACACTAAGACAACTATGAAAGTTATTAAAATATAAAAGGCAACAACGGAGTTGAGCAAGCATTTTGGTGCAAGAATTTAGATTTCTAAATTCCGTGGCAGAAGTGGAATATTTGCTACCCTCCGGTGCCTTGACTTGGAGCACCGTAGTTCCATTCTGCACTTTCTGTCAAAGTTTCAAAACACATTATCTGGCTGAGCATCCTCCTGAAGAGAAAACCATAAACAGTTAGACCCGAAAATGAAGATGAGAAGAGTTTTTGTAAGAATGATGCTGCTTGTTATAAAAACGTGCTTCATCTTTATCTGGTCTCTGCTGTAATTAAGGGACTGACCAGTACTAGCAGTTACATAAAACCACTATCTCACTGGAGCAGTAGAAATAATGTTGCCAAGGTGATTCCGGTTTTTGTGATATTCTAAACATATGGTGAGACAAAAACACTATAATACAAAGGCTTAAATCTTGTTGGGCACAAAGGCTTCATTTCAACTCTCAACTGAGAAGCTGGGACTTTCATTACTATGATAATTCCAGGTAAGAGGGCCAAAAATAGTTGATTTTCCTATAGACTTAAAAATGAAAATTCTTGAACAGCCTGAAATATCTTACAGTAGCAGGTTTTTATGAAGATAGTGTTCATTAACATATTTGAATTACTGTATGTTTCAGTTAAAAAAAAGATAAAAATTCCAAGTTATGTTGGATTCGGATCAAATCATCCAGGCACGCTTCCAGAGAGTGGGCCATTTCCCAAATGACAGTAATTTCATTAGTATACTTCCTGCAGCTCATCCAACATGCTAAACCAAGCACTTGGTAGTAGATGATGTTGTCTAAATATTTTGTACTCCTATAACAAGGGTTTGATAAGTGATTTAACTCTGTTTTCACCAAACTAAATAGGTGATTTGTTCTTGACACCAGTGTGAAAGGAATCAAGGTAGTTGCTTTATGCAACTGCATTTTATAAAGCTTGCTTTGACTGGGTGTATTTTGAGGTTATTTTCTATTCATCACCTCTTTTTGAAGGGGAGGAGAGCTGCCAAAAGGGACACTGGACAGGTGTGACACAGCTTTAAAAAGGTAAAAAAAAAATGTCTAAAAGAATTCTAGATTTTATTTCTGGGCCACAGAAAATAAGGACTATGTTAAGGAAATTAGGCACACGGAATAATTAAGTCAGGAAGATTCACCAGAATGTTGGCATATTTTCACATCCTGTTGCAATGTGGGAAGCTTTGTGTCTGAAAAGGTCAGAAACCTGTGCAATGAGCTGTCTATAAAAGTCCATCCATCTCTTGTCTATTTCAGCCTAAAATCTTTACTGCAAGTTCAGCCTTTTTTCTAAATTTGCTGGTTCTGTCCTCAACTCTTTCTTGTTAATTTTCCTCTTTGGAGTAAAAAAAGGGAACCCTGAGCAAGAACATCAGTACTTCATTGTTATCAATGACATTATTATCATTATTTCCTTTAACTCTTCATGGGTTTATAATTATTTCTTTTTTTTTTTTATAAGAGGGTAGTTGATGATGGTAATAAGATATTATTTTCAAATTCTGCTTCCAGCTCTACCAGGTGACTGAGGAACTGTTTCATTACGGGATTTTGCAAGATGGGGTTCAGTTGTGCACCCAAATGTTTCTGTCTGTGCACCTCTGCTGTGCTGAGTGCTTAAATGTGAGAACACGAAAGAGAGTTTTGGGAGGAAAAAGCATGAGTCTCATGATACTTTTTGTAATTATAAACAATCTTTCACAAGTGATCTATGTGATTTATAATCCTTAGCTCTTGAATATCCACTGCTAAATCTGCCCTCATGCACTGTCAGATCTTGGAGCAGAAAGGCAAAATAATAATGATCTTAAGTCATAGATTCTCCACCATATGAAGTGCAATAAATCTTTTCTAAATAGTTTTATTATTTTCCTCCATGCAGCACTTCTGCACATTTTTTAATAAATTATTACAGAAAATTGGAGTCCATTTCGAAATTCTGAGTGTCAGTACAATTTATAGAGCAAAACTTCACAGTAATTAACAATAAATTGAAAAATGCAGAGAAAATTTAGCTTTCTCATCACCTTAGCCAAGCATGCTATGGTTCTATAATCCAAAAACACTCTAATACATATTTTATTATCTCCAATGCTGATACAAATAATTATATGGAGTCAGATCTCTTAGGGCTTCCAAATTTCAGCCTCATTTTGTTGAGTCCAAAATGTTCAATAACCTTGATTAAATGCCGGCAAGGGATCTGAGTCTGAGACATCACATAATAAAGCTGAGTCAAATATTAGTTCTGCACAATCCTGGCTCATTTTGCACCACCTTTGGGAATGCTTTAAACTATTGATGCTCAGTGATTTTAACAGCATTGCTAAGACCACTCCGTTAGCATATTCCCAAAACTGGATCCCCAGGATTGTGGAGAATGTGCAAAAGTTCGTGATTTACATTTTACTTTCAGTAGGTCCGTTCAGTTCCATTCACAAAGAGTTTATATTCTGAGTATGTCTGGTCACAATCCATTATAGTTATTTTTTTCCTATCAGGAAACCCAGGTTTCAAAGGAGGGGAAGGAAATGCAATCTCATTGCCCATGAAGGATTGTTGTGGTGGTGGCAGGAATGTCAAATCTTTCTTGTTTTCCTAACACCTGTTTTCGGCTTTTTTTCCCCTATCATTCAATTTTACTCCTTTTCATTACAGCTAACAAAAAACATCATAAGCAAGCAAAATGCCATCAAGATAAGTAAATGTTAGACTAAGTTAAAAATATTTTAATATGCAGTGTCTGTGTCTATAACAGAAATTGAGATGAGATGGGAAATATTCATGGGCACTGAAATGTGATTTTATATGCTACAGATCTTACAAAATATTTACCAGCATCTTTATTCCAAACACCTTCCCTAAGTAATTCTCAGACATCATTTGGTAATTAGAACAGCTGAAGGACCTTTAACTGTAAACAATTAACACACAGCCCCCCTGCTTTTAAAGTTTGATCAATTTCCTGGCATAGGGATGGTGTATTTGGTTGCTGTTGACTTCCATGTCCTGGTACATTCACATGCACACTCAATATATGGTATTGAATTGACCTCAAATTCCTTTATTCTGGATCCTTCTTGACTTCAGCTCTCCTCATCCACTTACAAAACAAAACAAAATGTCTGTCTCTGAAGAGCAAGGAGATCAGGAGCAAGGAGACTTTTAGCATTGTCAATTTACTTTCTGGTATTGTTTGATGTTGGCAATTAATCTCATAATTTCTTTCAAGGCAAAAATGAATGAATGAATTAAAAATTTCATCACATACAGATAATCTTTTTGGGCTGTTCCTTGTGTGCAGTGTCTGGTGTCAGTGAAAAGCAGAGCTCACAGTGTAGCTGAACCTCAGCTAGAATACTGGCAGTCTTTCTTCTCCCTGCCGACTTAATTTGATGAACTTTTGTTAAGATTTCTGTACCTAAAGTACCCACTCTTTCATCAAATATGGTTGCAATTTGGCAAATCGATTCATAAGTTATTAAAGCAGCAGGTAAATCAAAAAAGACGTACACACCTGTGCAGTCTTGCGCAGCTGGGCCACACAAGAATTGTTTTAATTAGAAAATCTAGCCAATGACAAATCCTCTTACTATTTTTATTACCTAGCTTATTCAGAGTCTTTTGTTCTAAGATGATAACACTAAAGATTTCATTAGCTGTTAAAAAAAAAAAATAGCATGTTACTGGTGAATTAAAATGTCCGCTTTTGGCTTATGTTTCATAGAACAAAAATTTAAAATTAAAAAAAAAAAGAAGAAAAAAAATGAAAAAACCTTGCTCTGTCACATATTTTCCTTTGGAGGTCCACAAATTAAGCTCACAAACATCTTCAGCTTCTAGTTCTGGATAAAATCTCTGAGGCTTAATGATGTAGAATATAATTTAGCATACAAATAACTTCAATATTCTGTCACACTGTTCCCATCCTACTGCAACACTTTGTGACGATTTGTCTTGCTTTGGGACTGCAGTGTTAACATGAGTCACTTCAGCTTTTTGGAATTACATCTGTTTGTCTCGTGCCCTCCTAACTGTGATGAAATCATAGGCAAAGATGCCAAAATAGGATGATGCACTAACATTTCAATTGGAACCTAAAATTTCAGAAGTTTCGTGAGATCAGACACAAAGAACATCAGAAATGAATTCACAAGAATAATCTCTATCATCACATGGATTCATATATAGTAAGACTCTGGAAACTCAAGGATTGTAAAGTATTTAATAAACATTAATTAATCACATCTCACTGGAACAACTCTGTGGAGTATGAATTATTAACCTTAGGTTTACACATGGGTGAACAGGCACTTCACTTTAATTTCACTCCTCCATGGCAAATTATACTTGGGTTCCAGTATATTCTGAATTACCTGGAAGGCTTCAATGTGTTCTCTCTCTCTTTTTTTTTTTTTTTTTTCAATTGGTTTGTGTTG